>WWET01001707.1:59422-77464 GCA_011038615.1 Limnodynastes dumerilii | reverse complement strand
CAGTAGCTAGTAGCTATTGAATTACAAACTTCTATGGAAGACGGACGTAGTTCTGGATCTACCCCCACGTTCTTAATGTCTGTACCCAGACTGGATAACCACATTCTAGACCAAATTATTTTTAAAAATCCAGCCTGATCCAAATCATAGAAGCAACCACATTATATTGTGCAGCCCTCAAAATCCACTGCTAAGAATTCATAACAGTTGGCTGGCTGGCCATACACTGGAATGATTATCGGCCCGATCATCCAATAATCGGGTGATTGGGCAAATAATTTCTCTAATAAGTGGACAAGATCAATTTTTAAAATGTCAGATAAATGCACCAGAAACGCTCTGGTATGATTATTTGGTCTTTCAGCATGTATGATTTAAATTGGGTGCTAGCGCCCGATAATTTAAGGGAGCCTAATTTAAGGGAGCCAATCGGCTTACTGAAGGGCTCCCTATTCTTTAAGTTGCCTCCCTCTTCTGCTAGGATTATCGGTCCTGTTTATTGGGACACCTCCTGCTGGGATCAGTAATCGACCCAATGTATGAGCAGCTTTACAGTGCCAGGATATGAGGTATGTCTATAAAATAACGAGACTGATTCCACCTAGTAAACAAAGCAGTCAGAACCGGTTATAACTGCATACATAGTGACCTTGAACATGTGGCAGAATAAAACGGCCGCAACTGTGGAAAAATGCTTTCATTCTTCACCAGGACAATGCGCCTGCTCACACAGCACTTCCTGTGACCAACAATCACATTACTACACTTGAACATCCTCCATATTCGCCTGATTTAGTACCTTGTGACTTTTATTTTTTCCCACAAGTTAAATCAGTGCTTAAAGGGACACATTTTGAGTCAGTTGAAGAAAACGGCAGATATGTTAAAACAACTGACAGAAATTGATTTGCTCCATGCCTTCGACCAGTGGAAAACAAGACTACAGCGATGTATTAGTGCAAATGGGGAGTATATTGAAGGGGACAAGCATTACATTTGTAATACCAATAAATAAAAGTGAGTTATTTAATCAGTCTCGTTATTTAATAGACATACCTCGTAAGTGTATGAACCTGGTTTATGTGCGTCATCATTTTTCTGTGATTTATTGTACATTATTTATTTTTATCTCTTTAAAGCCTTCTATGTTTTGTGTGTGTGTGTATTTCAATACTAATGAACATAATTGCAATTGTGTGTTTTTAAGCATTATGGACGGGATCCAGAATTAATAACGTCAGCCGACTTGGCGTGCTTATTCGGCCTTTGCGACTACACTGTGCATGTGTGCAGCAGATTTTACACATCGGAACTCTGAACGTTAGCGTGACAGTCGTCTAGTCATACGTTTGAGTATATGTATTGCAGTCAGGGGGCGGGGGAGGCATTTAAATCGTACAGTGTGGGCTGGGTTGGGTACTTTCATACGCTGGAGCATCACACACGCAGCCTTCATTGAGGGGTTTTGCCATGCGGAAGGCAAGGGCAGAGGCATGGAAATCCATAGTGCAAACGAGTGTGGGTCCCCGTTGCGAACAGCCCTATTTCGATAGAGATGTTCACTCCCAGCCAGTTCCGAACTGGCAGTGATATCGTTTGCTTATGCCTCAAATACGTGCTCCACTAGGTAAGCTACCCCAACCCACTCCCTAACCATAACCCTATGTCACCCCCTGCAGCCTAACCCTAAGTCTCCACCCACCCCCCGCAGCCTAACACTAAGTCTCCCTCCTCGCAGCCTAACCCCAAGTCCCCCCCTCTGCAGCCTAACCCTAAGTCCCCGGAGAGGGTTACTCACCTCTCCAGTGGTCCGGTGGCAGCAATTCCAAAAATGTATGGGTGAGTATGCGAATCGCATACTCACCCATTCATAAAAAATACATTCTAAAACTGCTGTCATTCGAAACAGAGACAGCCAAAAAGCAACTTGTGTCTGTCCTTACTTCGTAAAGACAGCCATCGCAGTGGGGACTCACACCGGTGTAATCAGCTTGTGTAAGTTCCTTTACATTATCAAATGTGGATCCAGTCACTTGTTTTAACAGGGTATCTTTTTACCTTTCTAAAACTGCATGTTAGATAATGACTGTTCTTTAATTAGTTGCACTACTTTCAGAGAGTTGCACTTTATGGTAAAACTGTTGGAGGACAGTAAGATAAATGGCAATTGAATTACCTGTCAGACGTGCAGTGTGTAATGTGATTTAGATGTGCCTGATGTATGGGGATTTCCTGCACATTGAGGATTACGTTTTCAGGAATTAGCAATTGATGATTCATTTGGTTAAAAGTGATTTACTTTAGACTTACAGTACAACGCACTAATTGCAATTGTCATCCAGAACCATATTTTACGTTGGACTACGTGTTAGTCTTATGATCTGATTATGTACTACTTCAGTATTAATTATACTGTCATCTTACTTAGTAGTTTCATACAGCAATCATCTAAAATAAATGAAATAATAAGTGCTATAAAGCAATGTAATACTGATGTATTAATCCTGAAAAGAAAGAAAACATGACCCTCCTGTTACAAGCAAAGTACTAACAATAATGGACTGATTTAAGCTGATATTATTGCATTGTAAGTGAATAGCAACTTTGGCAAGGAGCTAACCGCTCCTTTTGGGGCCAGATGTATTAAGCTGCGGGTTTGGAAAAGGGGAGATGTTATCTATAGCAACCAATCAGATTCTAGCTCACACTTTCCTATTACATACTAGAAAATGTCAGCTAGAATCTGATTGGTTGCTATAGGCAACATCTCCACTTTTCCAGACTGCAGCTTAGTAAATCTGGCACTTGGTTTCACCCATATTTTTTGTCACTGTGCATGAGCCCCACAATAGATAGTACTTGCATTGGGGCATTGCGTTCCCTAAATAGGCATTGCAACATGAACATGCAAACAGATAATTCTATATGGACCTGGGCTCTCCAACCAGATCTCTTGTACAAGTGTTGAAAGCCCCCTCTTCCATCTATCTTGTATGTAACCCTATGGCATACAACCCCATGGGGAGAAGGAGTGGCTTGGTGTGAGTCCATTTTTAAGGCAACCAACACAAATCTTTACCAGCTCAGAACTCAAAGATCCAGGGTAATGTGGGTTAAACCATGCTGACCTTAGTTCATACATCTGAACACAAACCATGGCAGGGCTGCTTGCGACGCAAAGGCCTATGCAAGTATGGCAAGTAGCGTACGGACACAAAGTAGCCCGCTCAATGCAGCTATATGACTTAATGCATTGCATACAGGACCGGATTAAGGGCCATGTGGGCTTGGGGCTTATGACGGCCCACACACTATACAATCTGACTTTGAAGTGGATGTCAGCCCCTGACTTTCATCCTTATGCACTGCAGTGGGAGTACTGGAGATCTACAGTGTGTGGGGCCTATTTTTAGACGGAGGCCTGGCAGGAGCATTTTAAGAAGTGAGGGGGCCCTTGTGCAGGATTTGTACATGCCCCCTCCCCTACCCTGAGACAGGACTGTTCTGATTCCTGGATCTTAAAAGGGGCGGCACCCACTGCAGGGTAAGAGGGGCTCATTCTGCATTTATTTCTTCCCTCCAGGAGATCCTGGAGGCCAACACTGATATGCGGGCTTGGGTGCAGGATGAATGCCACAGAGCCCCCTGTTCTGATGGGCCCGTGTGCACTAAACACCCTCCACCCATTATAGATACGCCTATGAGGCCTGGGACTGTAGTCCCATTAGCCCCATTATTATTCTGGCTCTGGTTGCATGGTTTTGGAGTGTGGGAGGAAACCGGAGCACCCCAGAGGAAACCCACACAGCAACAGGGACAACATACAAACTCCACACAGATAAGGCTTAATTGCACAAGCACTTACTAGTCCTTAGCTATGCCCCTCCCTCCCTCCATGAAAGGCCCTCTCTAAACGCCAGTTGCGTTTGGGACAGGATCGCCTGCAATTTTCATAAGTGAATAGCAACTTTGGCAAGGAGCTAACCGCTCCTTTTGGGGCCAGATGTATTAAGCTGCGGGTTTGGAAAAGGGGAGATGTTATCTATAGCAACCAATCAGATTCTAGCTCACACTTTCCTATTACATACTAGAAAATGTCAGCTAGAATCTGATTGGTTGCTATAGCCAACATCTCCCCTTTTCCAGACCCACAGCTTAGTAAATCTGGCACTTGGTTTCACCCATATTTTTAGTCACTGTGCATGAGCCCCACAATAGATAGCACTTACAATGGGGCACAGGGAAGTTCTTGCATCCATGTACCATTTCCTAAATAGGCAGTGCAACATGAACATGCAAACAGATAGTTATGAACCTGGGCTCTCCAGCCAGATCTCTTGTACAAGTGCTGAAAGCCCCCTCCTCCATCTGTCTTGTATGCAACCCTAGGGCATACAACCCCATGGGGAGAAGGAGTGGCTTGGTGTGAGTCCATTTTTAAGGCAACCAACACAAATCTTTACCAGCTCAGAACTCAAAGATCCAGGGTAATGTGGGTTAAACCATGCTGACCTTAGTTCATACATCTGAACACAAACCATGGCAGGGCTGCTTGCGACGCAAAGGCCTATGCAAGTATGGCAAGTAGCGTACGGACACAAAGTAGCCCGCTCAATGCAGCTATATGACTTAATGCATTGCATACAGGACCGGATTAAGGGCCATGTGGGCTTGGGGCTTATGACGGCCCACACACTATACAATCTGACTTTGAAGTGGATGTCAGCCCCTGACTTTCATCCTTATGCACTGCAGTGGGAGTACTGGAGATCTACAGTGTGTGGGGCCTATTTTTAGATGGAGGTCTGGCAGGAGCATTTTAAGAAGTGAGGGGGCCCTTGTGCAGGATTTGTACATGCCCCCTCCCCTACCCTGAGACAGAACTGTACTGATTTGTGGATCTTAAAAGGGGCGGGACCCACTGCAGGGTAAGAGGGGCTCATTCTGCATTTATTTCTTCCTTCCAGGAGATCCTGGAGGCCAACACTGATATGTGGGCTTGGGTGCAGGATGAATGCCACAGGGCCCCCTGTTCTGATGGGCCCGTGTGCACTAAACACCCTGCGCCCATTATAGATACGCCTATGAGGCCTGGGACTGTAGTCCTATTAGCCCCATTATTATTCTGGCTCTGGTTGCATGTTTTTGGAGTGTGGGAGGAAACCGGAGCACCCCAGAGGAAACCCACACAGCAACATGGACAACATACAAACTCCACACAGATAAGGCTTAATTGCACAAGCACTTACTAGTCCTTAGCTATGCCCCTCCCTCCCTCCATGAAAGGCCCCTCTAAACGCCAGTTGCGTTTGGGACAGGATCGTCTGCCATTTTCATGTGCAAGTGTTCTGCACAGTTTATTCATAAATCATTTAATATAGTATCCAGACTAGTTCAAGTTGTGTTCTCACACACGCAGTGCCCCCATCCGTTCCTTCCCACACTCTTAATTTCATTCTTTTGGTTTTCTTGAACGTATAAAATAAATGGGCGGCTTTTGGTTTAATAAACCACATGTTAAACCACAGGCAAAAAATAAAAAAATCCGGTTAATGACTTGTGTTGTCTTTTTGGGATTATGCAATGTAAAATCACGCAAGATACAAGACACCAGCTAGTTTCTTTCCAACTCTGAACCATTGGGGATTGAACCTGTAATACTGGAAAAATAAGCAAGTTAATGATGATGAAAGAGGGAGCCGATCCCTGTATGATAGGTACATCTTGTAGCAGCTTGTGAAGTCAGCCAGACACTGTCTCTCCTTTGCTATCTTTGTCCCATGATCTGCATTCTAATAAGCCGAACAATTATGCCCAAGCTTATCACTTACAGTCCAACATTGCATTCATTTAATGCTAAAATTATACTTTCAGTTAAGGCACGCATAAATTCAATTGCCTTTTCATTGCAATAAATCATGGCAAATGAGAAGCTGATACAAAATCATACAATAAAACTACTGCATCATTCATTATTTCAAATCCATCTAATGAATATTGTAGTTTGATCAGGCGTCTTTTTGAAATGGATAAATAGGCTTTTGCGATGCAGAAATAAATCTTCGCCCTCTGTTATTTCGGGATGCAAGAAGAAAGTGATCTTTCTCTGTGAATACTTTCTAATACATCAAAGCTATACAACTCAAGTCCAAGTATGCGGCAATGTTTAGTACATAATGGGTCTGGTCCTAATCTAATAAAGTTATCCGCCTTCTGGAAGGTGACTTTCTGGCATGTCACCAGATGCCCTGCAGTGGAGCTCCTTGCACACGGAACTCAGTTCCATACGTTAGGAGTACGAAACAGGGGAAGGTGGGTATTATCAGACATCTGCATGCCTAATTCCAGCATGGAGGGCGGAGATAGTTATGCAAATGAAGGTAAGTGTGCGGATCCGTGTGGAGAATTTAGGGAAGGGTCTGCACGTTAGAGGGGAGTAACAGGGGGGTTCACTTCCCTCTCATGTGTGGATGTACAGACATCCATGCTTAGGTCTGAATCTGGCCTAATATTATTATAATTCTTTCTGTCTCTGATCTCTCTCTCACCCTCCTCCTCTTTCTCTCTCTCTCTCTCTCTTTCTCTCTCTCTCTCTCTCCTCTCTCTCTCTCTCTCATCTCTCTCTCTCTCCCTCTCTTATCTATTTCTCTCTTCTCTCTCTCTTATCTCTCTCTCTCTTCTCTCTGTCTTCTCTCTCTGTCTCTTATCTCTCTCTCTCTCTCTCTCTCTCTCGATATGAGAGATGTTATGACATAAATGAACAGCAACACACACATTTGTAAAATTATTTATGTTGTTTAACACTTACCTGCAATGATTCTCCTTAAACGATACAGCCTCGCAGGCTGTCGCCTACGAAGGTCTGACCATCGCCGTTGTAATTGGCCTACACGGCGCCTCGTCCCAACTCTCCGTCTAATGCGGTTCTTAACCGCCACATACGCTGCCCGCTTTTCCGCATTTGTATGTGGGACTGCAGGGTCCAGCTTGTCCATTTCATGGACCAGAATCAATAATTCCAGTTTGGAAAATCGGGAAGCTCTCGCCATTTTGTTTTTCAACAAATCCGGTTTGTTCATTGACTTTCAATAAAGTTTTTTCATGCTCTGTGTGGGTGGAACTTACGAACATTAGCCAATGGGAGAACGTTTAGACTAGAGGCCCAAGCCTCTCTTTTTCACTCTCCCTATCTCTCTTCCTTTCCTCTTTCTCTTCCTCTTTCTCTCCCCATCTCTTTCTCTCTCTCTCTGTCTCTCTCAGTCTCTCTCTCTCTCTCTCTCTCTCTCTCTCTCTCTCTCTCTCTTCTTCTTCTGTTAGCATTACAACAGTCCATCTAAAACAGTTGTATTGATAATGAGAGGAAAGCCAAACACTTGCACGCGCCAGATGTTCCAACAGCGCAAAGCTGTAACTAGAAATTTTAGTGCCAGAGTCAAACAGGAAAAATGGTGCCCCCTTAAGATTTGCGCCCTGGGCGGTCGCCCCTATCACACACTCCTAGTTACGGCCCTGCAACAGCATAAGTACTAGTGTAAGTAAGGAAGCCTTCAGTTACGATGGTTGTGTCCACCCTATATAGGCAGGGATAGTCATGTAATTGAGGGGTCAGGGTGGAGGAAGCCCCGTTACAACTAGGTCTGCGGTCGTAAAAGTTAATGAGTCCGGCAGCAGGGAGCGCATCACACTGTTATTTAGACTTAGAATAGGAAACATCACCTCTCAAATCTAATACTCTCTGCAACAGATGAAATATGACTCCCCTGCAATCAACATGGTTTAGCCCAGGAGTAACTCATTTCAAGCACTTACTTAAGTCTGGATCCAGCCCTTAGAAAGTGACGGCAGATAAGAGCCACATGGTGCATCCAGTCTGCCCAGTTGTATATTAATAACTATACTGACTCTAGGCCCTATTTACCCTCAATTTAGTTTGAGATTTAGGATATCCTTATATTTATCCCAAGCATGTTTACACTGTTCTACTGTGTTAGCCTGAACCTCCTCAGATGGGAGGCTATTCCACTTATCTATCACCTCAGATGGGAGGCTATTCCACTTATCTATCACCTCAGATTTAAGGCTATTCCACTTATCTATCACCTCAGATGGGAGGCTATTCCACTTATCTACCACCTCAGATGGGAGGCTATTCCACTTATCAACCACCTCAGATGGGAGGCTATTCCACTTATCAACCAGCTCAGATGGGAGGCTATTCCACTTATCTACCACCTCAGATGGGAGTCTATTCCACTTATCAACCACCTCAGATGGGAGGCTATTCCACTTATCCACCACCACAGATGGGAGGCTATTCCACTTATCAACCACCTCAGATGGGAGGCTATTCCACTTATCTATCACCTCAGATGGGAGGCTATTCCACTTATCTATCACCTCAGATGGGGGGCTATTCCACTTATCTATCACCTCAGATGGGGGGCTATTCCACTTATCTATCACCTCAGATGGGGGGCTATTCCACTTATCTATCACCTCAGATGGGGGGCTATTCCACTTATCTATCACCTCAGATGGGGGGCTATTCCACTTATCTATCACCTCAGATGGGGGGCTATTCCACTTATCTATCACCTCAGATGGGGGGCTATTCCACTTATCTATCACCTCAGATGGGAGGCTATTCCACTTATCTATCACCTCAGATGGGAGGCTATTCCACTTATCTATCACCTCAGATGGGAGGCTATTCCACTTATCTATCACCTCAGATGGGAGGCTATTCCACTTATCTATCACCTCAGATGGGAGGCTATTCCACTTATCTATCACCTCAGATGGGAGGCTATTCCACTTATCTATCACCTCAGATGGGAGGCTATTCCACTTATCTATCACCTCAGATGGGAGGCTATTCCACTTATCTATCACCTCAGATGGGAGGCTATTCCACTTATCTATCACCTCAGATGGGAGGCTATTCCACTTATCTATCACCTCAGATGGGAGGCTATTCCACTTATCTATCACCTCAGATGGGAGGCTATTCCACTTATCTATCACCTCAGATGGGAGGCTATTCCACTTATCTATCACCTCAGATGGGAGGCTATTCCACTTATCTATCACCTCAGATGGGAGGCTATTCCACTTATCTATCACCTCAGATGGGAGGCTATTCCACTTATCTATCACCTCAGATGGGAGGCTATTCCACTTATCTATCACCTCAGATGGGAGGCTATTCCACTTATCTATCACCTCAGATGGGAGGCTATTCCACTTATCTATCACCTCAGATGGGAGGCTATTCCACTTATCTATCACCTCAGATGGGAGGCTATTCCACTTATCTATCACCTCAGATGGGAGGCTATTCCACTTATCTATCACCTCAGATGGGAGGCTATTCCACTTATCTATTACCTCAGATGGGAGGCTATTCCACTTATCTATCACCTCAGATGGGAGGCTATTTTACTAATCTATCACCCTTTCATTGAAGTCATTTTTCCGCACATTTCCTCTGAATCTACCACCCTCCAGTTTGTATTCATGCCCCTGTGTTCTATTCCACCTTTTCCTTTGAAAAATGCTCCCTACTCTACCCGGCCACTGTGGTCAACAGACATTATGAATGCTCCAACGGACACAACTACCCTAGTGCTTTTATCTGTTTAATAACTCGAAATGGCTATTTCATGCAGGTACTATTGATGACATCCGACAGTAGATTTGCCCACACAGAAGACTGTCACATATTCGCATGGATTCAGAGCTAAGACTTTCTGTAGATCAGACCCTTTGGATAAACCACATTTGATCGGATAACAAGCTACAGAGCCATTGAGGCAAACCAACTTATTAAATGGGATAACATCTGCTGAACACAATATTTGACTATAGACCAAAGTCAAGCAATCATCTTTTACATTTTGTTCCATTAAACAGAGCTTTGGAAGCTTCATTACCACAGAATCACATACTTTACAAAGGTCATTAATATTTTGTTATTGCCAGACATACACCATATACTACCACTAGCTACTTTTTATAGATGGATAGAAAGGTAGATTCTTGGGGCCAGATTTACTAAGCTGAGGGAATGGAAAAGTGGAGATGTTGCCCATAGCAACCAATCAGATTTTAGCTGACATTCTCTAGTATGTAAAAAGAAAGTGAGAGCTAGAATCTGATTGGTTGCTCTAGGCAACATCTCCATGTTTCCAAACCCGCAGCTTGGTAAATCTGGACCTTGGTCCTGCTGTCCGGCTATGGATTTGCTTGATGCAGGATTGGAAGCATTACATACTGGGGGCATGACTATGAACTGTTTGACTGTAGTAAGGCAATTGTAACATATTAGAACATTAGGCAAGTACTTTTTGTTAGGAGCAGTTGATTCACAGTATAAAGTTTTAAGCTGAACTTTTAAATGATAACATCTTAGTAAACAATGGCCAGGGTTAATTATCAGATTTGACCTTTGATCATGCAGTATATTACATATTGATAACTTTGTTTTTACACTCAAGATTGCATTGCAGCAAAATAAATTGAAATTGTAGTCATTAAAGCAAAGAGAGTCCATCTCATTGATGAGATGCGGCTATGCCTGCAACAGAATGACCTCATCAGCTTGAGTCAGCTATTAGTCATCTCTACACTTACTGAAATATCATCCCGAGATTTCAATCAGCAGATTTAGAGAACAACAATGCTACAATTTTTCCTTCATCTTGGCATGATCTTGGTTCAATCCAGGCTGCAAAATGCACTTAGGGCACAATATTCTAAACACTTAATGTCACAGTGAGAAACTCATTTCTTAGTTAACAGGCATTACATTAGATCAGCACAATTAGGAGATGGGAGAGGCATGTACACTGATTTTATTTAAGTTTAAAGCTTATTATATTTCAGAAGGACATGTTGTTCTATTTATATTTATAGACCCTGCATCAGCCAAGACCCAACTATTAATTACGTATATCTACATAGTACACATCTAAGACCTAACCGTTATATATACATAGTACACATCTAAGACCCAACCATTATATATACATAGGACACATCTAAGACCTATCCGTTATATATACATAGGACACATCTAAGACCTAACCGTTATATATACATAGGACACATCTAAGACCTAACCATTATATATACATAGTACACATCTAAGACCTAACCATTATATATACATAGTACACATCTAAGACCTAACCATTATATATACATAGGACACATCTAAGACCTAACCATTATATATACATAGGACACATCTAAGACCTAACCATTATATATACATAGGACACATCTAAGACCTAACCATTATATATACATAGGACACATCTAAGACCTAACCATTATATATACATAGGACACATCTAAGACCTAACCATTATATATACATAGGACACATCTAAGACCTAACCATTATATATACATAGGACACATCTAAGACCTAACCATTATATATACATAGGACACATCTAAGACCTAACCATTATATATACATAGGACACATCTAAGACCTAACCATTATATATACATAGGACACATCTAAGACCTAACCATTATATATACATAGGACACATCTAAGACCTAACCTTATATATACATAGTATATATCTAAAACCTAACCATTATATATACAAAGTACACATAGACTATATTTATATTACTATAAGGAATAGACTATGATAGCTGTAATGTACACATAGAACTCATCTAAGAACTAACAGTTAGCAGCTGATGCAGCCTTACACATTATAGGTACCTGGCCAAGACAACCTCTGACCACAATCTTCAGTGAGCTTCTTCACCAGCAATGGTTACTTCAGTCTTCTTTTTTGTCTACATCTGTCATGCAGTATCCCGATCCACCCTTAGGGGCTTTCTTGGACTGATGTGTTCCTCCAGGTTATTTAGACCTTATTCTGACTTGTCAAAATTTAGATCATTGAATTGGTGAACTACTCCTCCCCCTTTCCTAATTATGTGTTCTTGTAACCACTAGTGCTGGTTAGAAATTGGGAGTAGGACCCTACGCCATTTTGTTTTTGTTTTTTTTAAATTAAATTTAAATCTGTTTTAGCACAATACAGATGACAGTCACAGCAATTGTACAATAAAAATATATCATGGAACACGGTGTAAGGCATAACTACTTGAAATCTGGATAAGGAATAAGGACATTCGCATAGGATCTGAATCACACCTAAGAAGCTTCTTCTTCCTAGGTGCAGAGATTTGAGAAATTACCTACTACACATGCGTAATAATTCATTTATGCAATCAACATATCAGTTAGGTAAGTAGATCTTTAAAGACCGCACGGAGTAGCTTAGTAAGAAAGAGGTGGTGTAATTCCGCCTCGGGAAGTGATTAGGTAGAAGTGAGAGGGGGAGGGATTTAGATTAGCCAGGGAGGCGGGAAAAGACAATGGGCCGGATCCAGACCTACGGGCGCCTTACGGGCTCCCGAGGTCATTACGGCCGGCATCGTAGTGCTAAAAGTAGTAAATTCTTCCCCCGCCCTGAACCTTAATTTAAATACGGCAAATGTAAAAGGAGAGGCAGCCCCTTTTACATAACAGCCGGCGTACGTAATGTACATTATGTATGCCGGGCACTACTCCAGCGTAATAATGCGCACAACCTTGTTGACAGGGGAATTACGCAATCGCCATGCCTAATTCCCCTGTTGGACGTAGCCCAGGATCTTAAGAAGGAAACTACACACTGTAAGATAAGGTAGCCCTATGGCACGCTTAAGTGCCATTAGGTACGTAAAAACGGGGGGGAGGCGGTTTCGGAGGAAGGATGAGTGAGTTAGGTGCGGATCTATCCGTACCTAACTCACTATTAACTGTGAATACAGCCCATACTTCCACAAACCAAGTGCTTCAGTGTCTGAAGTGCTTGGTTAGTTTGGTTCCTCATAAAAGAAAATATTTTTCACCTATATAGAAGTTGGGAATGCACTTTACACCAAAGTTGTATATCTTCCAATTATGTGGACAAAGTCAACCCCTTCATCCTCATTACTGATCTCAATATCATCATCACAATTAGTCCTTCCTAAATGGAAACCCAGAGCGTTTTGATGAACTCCACTTGGTCAACATTTTCTTAGGAATCTGTCTCCTACTTTGATTGCTTACGATTATTTCCCAGGCTTTGCTAAGTACACCACAGCTGCTTGTACAAGGGACTCAGAACTGCTCATGTTTTTTCTTCCCAGAATTCAAAGGGACTGGCCAAGATGTTCATTTATATATTTGCATTTAAGCAACCCTCCACCTTTCTACAAAGTATATAGCTGATTGAAAAGTGGTAGAGGTATCGGTATAAGGGCCAGATGTACTAAGCTGTGGGAAAGGATTGTGGAGATGTTGCCCATAGCAAATGTTTATTTCTCTTTAGAATAACCAGATCTCCTAATAATCCTTTAATTATTCATTTTGATGCACTTCTACTATGTTGACTCATAAGTGTGACTCATAGAAGATGTTTTTCTTGCAGTAGTCTGTGTAAGAGATGCTGAAGGAGAGGCTCTAGTAAGTGTAACTTGAGTTAACAATTGTCTTCCTGTTGGCACCTCTTAAGATCTGACCATACACTACCTCGATTGTAGATCCTAGCAGGAAGTGGCTCGATAAAGTGAGCAATTTCACACCAGAAAAAGTCCCGATATCGGTGTCATACACCTGTTAGACCCGATAATCCTGGCAAAAAAAAGAGGAGGCTTAGGCTGCCATAAACCTGCCTTAAGTAAAGCATGAGAATCAGATGTCCGTACGACCACGAGTGTGGGATACCCCTCCCACACTGTGCAATTAGCATGCTCCCCCCTCCCACTTTAGCGAGCGAAAGGGGAAGTACAGCTCATTTCCTAGAAAATACCATCATACAGAACTAAGGACCGTATTCAGAGATCCGTTTACATGTGATGTTGCGTGCGTATTTTTAGGCACGTTTTAGCTGCGCATGCGTAGTAACTTTATTTACATAAGTTACGTAGAAAAAATATGCGGATCTCTGAACACGGTCCTAAGTTCCGTATGATGCTAGATGCGCTAGTGTTACTAACGTAATGCGTACTCCAGTCAAAGCATGCCACTTAAGTGCCATAATGGCCATAAATCTGGATCCGGTCCTAGATTACAGATTAAAATGAAATCTAGAAGTTTGGTTCCACTCGATTTCTCCGAATCCTCACCGTTCATCTCCAGCGCATAAACACAGTTCCTAAAACAGTTTTTCTGAAATTGGACAATTTTCTTTGCTAGTACCCACAGTGGAAAAATAAATTGCCAGTTCAAGGCATGGCGATGTAGCTGAAAATGTAGGAAACGTGCTCTATAAAGTGTGACAGTGAGGGAAGAGAAAACCTGACGAGATACTGACCTTATGAAAACTAAAATATTTCCTCTTGAAACTCCTAAAGTTACTGTCTTTTACAAACCAGGAATGCTTCAAATGTCAAACTGACAGGATAGATGCCCCCCAAAAATTCTATTTTCTATGTTAATCTAGGCCAGGGTTGCCGACTCTCCCGGAATATATGGGAGACTCCCGAAATTTGGGTCGTTCTCCCCTCATGTCCCGACACCCAAACAATCACCCATGTAATCCTAGGAATGGACGGAACTTGATGATATCATCGAGTACTGTTCGCCCCTTTAACACCTGAGAACACACGGGTGATTGACAGGGGGCAGGGCTTAATGACGTGATTTGTTCAAATCGCCCCTCGCAGTAATCTATGGCTTTCCTCTGTGTTCTCCCGGGGGGAAGCTTTCAATAGTCAGCAACCCTGTTCTAGGTCCATCACAGGCCACAGACATGGCTTAAGCTGAGTACACGCTGGAGGTTTTTATACTAATGAACAATATTAATCACAATGGGCCAGATCCAGAGCTACGCTTTTACTACGCTGCGTTCTTACGCTAGCGTACCCTCTATGTACTCCCCTCTGCACACCCCCTCTCATGTACGTATTTTAGTCACCTTACGCTTTCCATACCCTACCTTAACTTTACGCTGCGTAACCTCTATCGGACATATTTCCCAAACGTAGCTACGCTGCTAAGCATGCCCACTGCCTTACCTCGCCTTCAAAGCGTAAATACTGGTGGCGTATGTCTGGCACGCCCCCTTCGTAAGTTGATACGCTACTGATACGTGACTGCCCCTTACGCTATGCCTTACGTGGCATAACATCTGCCGTGCGCATGCGCCGTAAGTACTAATGTGGGAATTTTCGCTAGCAGCTAGCGTAAAATTCACTCGCGGACGTTGTTCTGGATCTACCCCAATTTGATTCATATAACAATTCATCTGTACACATTGAAATTACTTAGCAGCACAAACGCTTTAGGCAGCTATGAAAAAAATCCTGCAAAATAAGAATGTTTTCAAAAATAGAAGTGTTAAGAGTTTATTTTTATCAATCAACAAGATGCAAAGTGAAGGAACAGAAGAGAAATCTCAATCAAATCAATATTTGGTGTGACTACCCTCTGGGCCAGATTTACTAAGCTGTGGGAACAGAAAAGTGGCGATATTGCCCATAGCAACCAATCAGATTCTAGCTGACATTTTCCAATATGTAAAAGAAAAGTGAGAGCTAGTATCTGATTGGTTGCTATGGGCAACATCTCCATTTTGCTGTTTCTGCAGCTTAGTAAATCTGACCCTTTGCCTTCAAAACAGCATCAATTCTTATAGATATACTTGCACACAGTTTTTTAAGGAACTCATCAGGGAGGTTGTTCCAAACGTCTCGGAGAACTAACCACAGATCTTCTGTTAATGTAGACTTGCTCAAATCCTTCTGTCTCATCATGTAATCCCAGACAGACTTGATGATGTAGAGTTCATGGTTCTGTGTAGGCCATGTCATCACTTCCAGGAATCCTGGTTCTATTTTAGTGCAGAATAAATTTTGGAGCCAATCAGACTTTATCTGCCACAGCATTGTGGACACCAGAGGTGGAACTAGCGGGTCGTGGGCTCAGGTGCAAAAAATATGCTTAGGCCCTGATGATGGGCCATATGCAGAGCTCCGGCCGCATTGCATTTGCTACTGCACGTGCGCAGTAATTTTGTAAGGTAATCTACGTTACTTCTTGCAATGTAGATTGCGTATACGCGGTCAGCGATGCGGTGATGACGGCTGTGGGCCCTTGTATCAGCACCTGCACCTGTTTCACCAATGGTAGCTCCGCCCCTGGTGGACACCCATAACCCTGACTAAATCCCCAATTCCATTTGCTGAAATGCCTCCCCAAACTAGCAAGGAACCTCCACCATGCTTCAATGTTGACTGCAGACACTCATCATGGCACCGATCTCCAGCCCTTTCGGTGAACAAACTGCCCTCTGCTACAGCCAAATATTTCAAATTATGACTCATCAGTCCAGAGCAGCTGCTGCAATTTTTCTGCAACCCAGTTTTCCTGCATAGTTGAGTTTCTTGGCCTTGTTTCCAAATCGAATGTATTCGTTTTTGGTTAAAACTCTAAAACATAGGGCTCTATTTATAAAGATCATTTTACTGTGATTAAGCCCGGTTTCATGTGAAAACGGGCTTTATCACAGGAAATTGAAGCTTTTGATATTTATAAACCTTGCATCGCCATAGAAAACTACAGTTTCCATGGTGATGCCTGTACATATCGTATCCCCCCGCCTGCCCATTCTTTTCAGATCGGGCCGGCGGTTCGTGATATTTATAAAGTCAGGGAGCTAAGACTCCGCTCCCGGTGAAAAACTAACGCTAGCTCAAGATGGCATTAGGAAAAAATATTCCAGCGATCTCCCCATATTCCCCTCTTTTCCTCCCCCTAATAGCTTTTATTAGGGGGAGGCAAAGGGAGGCATTTACGGGGAGACCGCTGGAATACAGCTATGTGTGGAAAGTAAAAAAAAAATAATGATAAAAAATAAAAATAAAAATATAACCTTAAAAAATTAATTATAAACATATACACATAAAAAAACACAATAATTGTAAAAATGAATTAAAAAAAGCTAAACTTACCAGTCCGGAAGATGCGCCCGACTCTGAAGATTTCAGAGTTCCGGTATGAAGATACTGCGCATGCGCAGTACTTTTCATGCCGAGACTCTGAAATTTTCAAAGTCCCGCACGGGAGTCTCTGCGCATGTCCAGGACTTCATTCATACTTCATATGAATGAAGTTTCCTGTGATGACCACAGAGATCATCGTGGGACCTCGTAGGGCAGGTGAGTTTTATTAAATTCCATGAGGGAAGCTACCAGGCTCGCTGCGAGGAGAAGCGAGCCTGGATCAGCTTCTTTCATTTAAATTAACTTGTATATATATAGAGCCCATAGTCTTATATAGAATCCAAAATCTAAGAGTCGAACAAAAATCAGAGATCCAAATAAAGAAAAATGGTGTCCTGCCTTGATTTGAGACCCGAGTTTGGCAGGAGGACCTGAGACCCTTCTCGGTTTGTCTCAGAACCCCTAAATTTGAATCTGTTGGATTTCACACAATTTGAACTGCTCATCTCTAATTTTTGAGGAGTATGATTACTAAGCTTACTGTGATAAGAAATTATGTATATATGAAGAATTTTGACATGATAATTATGTTCTGATTTTACAATGTCTCACAGTAAACCTCCTATTGGCTTATTCTCAAGACCTTCATTTTCTATACATCTTAACTGAGCTCTGAGATAAGAAATAAGGACACAGATAACTGAATTTTGGTAATCTATGTTTATTTAAATGTATTCATCTTATATAATATACTATAAACCTGGTTTCAGCCCCCGCAAAGATGGGCTTTAGAAATAGAGACAGCTGAAAGTTGCTGTCTCTAATTCATATAGGGGGCCTTTTTAGAATTTTTTATGAATGGGTGAGTGTGCCGATCGGCATACTCACTCATTCATGTTTGCAGACCCGCCGCTGACAGCTCCAGAGAGGTGAGTAACCTCTCCGGGGACTTTTAGTGTTGGGGGAATGTTAGAATTAGGCTCTTAGGAAGGGAAGGTTGGGGTTAGGGCCATAGAAGGAGAGGGTTAGGGTCAG
>WWET01001707.1:37540-54426 GCA_011038615.1 Limnodynastes dumerilii | reverse complement strand
TGTGGGGGGGGGACTGCGGGTTAGGCTGTGTGGGGGGGAGGGACTTAGGGTTAGGCTGCTGGAGGGGGAGACTTAGAGTTAGGGAGTGGGTTGTGGATAGAATACTTACTTACCTTTCTGACCCCCGTGTTCAGTGGCATAAGCAATTGATATCCCAGCCGGTTCAGAACAGGTTGGGACTGAATAGCCCTATCGAAATAGGGCCATTTGAAACGGGAACGCACACTCCAACAAAAGCTACCTTGCCGACCTTTGCCACTGCAAAAAAAAATTAACGTTTTACGATCTTGGTCATCAGAAAATGCCTAATTTTTCAGATGTCTAATTATATTTTCATAGTAGTCCTCTTTTCCTGGAGACATAGGACCTGATTCACACTTAAGAATCTTCTTAAAATAAGAACTTAAAGTCACTTCTGGGCAAAACCATGTTGATTGCAGGGGGAATTAATTTAATTGTATTCTTTGCATGCAGGGATATATCTTTGAATTGCTTACTGCACACAGATACTGACCAGCTTTACTATTACACTGTTATTTAGACTTGGGCTGGGAAATATCACCTCTCAACACTAGTACTGTTTGCAACAGATATCACCTCTCAACTCTAATACTGTTTGCAACAGATGAAATATGACTCCCCTGCAATCACCATGGTTTAGCCCAGGTGTGACTTTAAATTCTTATTTTAAGAAGATTCTTAAGTGTGAATCAGGTCCATACGTAGTAAATGAAATGAAAACTATACTATGGAATACACATTTTGGTGTAATTTCTGTACACTTATAGGGCCAGATCCTAAACTATGTACGCAAGCGATTTTACGCCAGCCCCTGACGTAAAATCGCCCCCTTAGTATTTACTGCGCAGATGTTACTCCATGTAACACTGAATGTACGTACCAGTCTACTATCAGCAGCGTAACTACGAACCAAGGGGCATGCCAGGCATACGACACCCGTAATTATGCTTTGGAGGCGTGGGGGGGGAATTTAAATCCAACCGTCTGGGCGTACTTAGGCAGTTACGTATGTCAGTTATGCTTTGAAAAATTAAAGTAGGATTTGGCAAGCGTAAAACAGCAAAAGTAAGTACGGCCGAGGGAAGTGCCTAGGGGATTGCATTGAAAAAATTCAAGAGTAAATACGCTACGCGATGAAACATAACAAGAACTTAGATCTAGATCTACCCCATAGAGACTTAAATCTTACGTGTTCTATTATACTTATTTATAGGGTTTTTATTTTAATTGTTCTTTTTTTATACTTTAAACTAGATGACTTTATTACAATATAACTCTACAGGTAAAATATTTTATATTAAGGATAAACCATTTTCTGATCGCCTTCCATCTTCCTCCATAAATAAAAATACCTCTGTTTATAAAGCTGTTCCTATGTTGCATTGATTAAATGTTACTAGCATTTTTTATTGACATGTTTATTCTTATATGTGTTATTATCCCAGTAGATCTACTCTACGATTATTTAGTGTCATTGGATTTTAAAATGAAACAAGAGACCATTACTTATTTCTATCAATTCTTTTTGAAACCGTTCTGTGTGCACATATCTACTTACACTGTCATTTCCAAATCCATTTATTAATAAGTCAGCGCTCAGAAAATCTATCATGAATATTCATTCCTATCAGAAAATCTGGTACCATCACGATTAATTAGTATAATAGCATTTAATGCCTTTAAATCCATAAATCCTTTATCACATGTTATCTATTTACCTGTTATCTTGAGTTGACTCTATTACAATACCGATGTGCCTCTGTGAGCCAGATGACCGAGAAGCAGAGCCTGCAAATTAAGAGGCACAGCTGCGGAGCTTGTAAACTAGAGGACCAAGCTGCAGAGCCTGTAGAATATGAGAAGTAGATGCGGAGCCTGTAATGAAGAATGCACAGCTGCAGAATCTGTTAAGTACAGGTCCTGCAGAGCCGGTAGAGTAGAAGACACAGATGCAGGGCTTGTAGACTAAAAGCCACAGCTGCAGAACCTGTAAACAAGATGCGCAAACTGCAGAGCTTGCAAAGTGTAATGCACAGTTGCAGAGCCCTATAAGCCAAAGAACTAAGCTGCAGAGCCTGTAAAATAGATGACCAAACTGCAGAGCTACAACATACAATAGTAGTAATCCCCTAAGGATGGGGCTTTCTTGAATTTACCCCTGTAGTAGTATGTAGTAATATCCAGTGCTTTTGGGAGTAATACTTATAGATTGAGGGAAGAAATAGATAAATGCCGATATGGGGGCGGGGATTGATGATGCAAATGATGTCATCAAGCAATGACCAATCCATGCTTAAGCCCCGTTCCCTGTCTATCAACACAGCTATTTATAGTATGCAGACCTCTACATGTGATACGTACGTGTGGAGTTCTGGTACTAGGCACGGTGGAGGGGAGTGAGCCCCCTGTCACTCCCCTTTGTCGTGCGTAGTTATGGACACTTCTGTGTACGGCCACCATTGGGATGGAGGGCAGCCAGGACTACTGTCCCGGGCCCGCAGCTGATGGGGGCCCACCATTATTACAGGGCCAATGTGCATGAAAGAATTTCCCTGTGCATCGGCCAGATGGTAACACAGGTCTGAGAGGGGCCGCCCACATGTGATTGCATAAGTCCTCTTGCGTTATTAAGTCTGGATTACTAGGGATGGGGTGGAGCTTGATGATGCAAATGATGTCACCAAGCCATGCCCTGGTAACACTAGGAATTACAATATTGATGGGCACGGCCTCAGGCCAATTGTGGAAGATTTGCCGGCTCTCCCAGGATACCAGGAGAAATGCTCGGCGTCTCCTGAATATTCCTTGCATTAGTATCCAGCCTTCCATGCAAACACATCAGAGTCCACGAATCTTCCTTGGACAGCCTTATAGGTCTGCCTTAATATTCCAACCTGTCCTCAGAAGTCATGCCAGTGTGTATATGGCACACATCTACGATATAATTACCATCCCCTCCACCTGCCCTCCATTGGAAATGCATTGAATATGCAGTACGTAATGAGATTGTAGCACTTGTGCGCACTGGCGGAAGTACCAGAGACAATGAAGGCACTGGCCTTCAGGCACTAGTCCGGAGATGGAAACTTCTCCTTTGTCCCCCCTTGCAGTTTTGTGCCCAGTGTCCTCCTCAAGTCCAAAGGCAGCCATGCTGGGCCAGCAACAAAGTAAGATGGGCAACTGGATTTAAGCAGAGAGGGAGGTTACATACAGACAGACCATCTCCCCTCTCCATTCTCTCCTCCCCACATAGACTGTCAGACGTGACGTCATCACATTGGGTGTGACATCATCACGTCATTACATTCTGGGGGGATAGGAACACCAAAAGTTAACTTGCCTCCAGGCGCCTGGGCAGAACTCATGCAACTACTAATTATATTTTCATAGTAGTCCTCTTTTACTGGAGACATACATAGTAATGAAATGAAAGCTATACTCTGGAATACACTTTTAGGTGTAATTTCTGTACTCTAATAGAGACTCCGGGCCGTATTCACACATCCGTTTGCACGTGGAGTTGCGTGCGCATTTTTAGGTATGTTTTAACTGCGCATGCGTAATAACTTTATTTACATAAGTAACGTAGAATATACACACGTAAATTCTTTAGGCACAGCCATGTGAATCGCACTTGGGGACATACGTACAGATGGGCGGGGTTGAAATATGTACCCGAAAAGTCATGTGAAAGTGGGTGGGGGAGGCATTGAGTATTTGAGGGCGCGGTTACATAGAATCGCACGTACGTTATACATATACGCACGTATGGTGGTCTATGGAGGCGTATGTCTACGATTGCATGGCCGTGAGAAGGGAGTGTGCTGGGTGTTGGTGGGTGTTGGCTTGCTACGTGCGTGCGTATAATTGCGTACTTTTGAACTAACGCGTCTCTGAATACGGCCCTCCTATCCTAAGTGTTCAATTATACTTATTTAAAGGGTTTTTATTTTAATTGTTCCTTTTTTATACTTTAAACTAGATGCCTGAATTAGAATATTACTCTACTCTACAAGTAAAATACGTTACATGGAGTAATCAGTTTGTATTGTTCCACAGGTCCTTGCCACAAGATGGCATTGCAGATCTAGAGAGGGATCTGGCTTTGTCAATGTACAATCTGGAATGTTAACATTTAAAAGCGTTCCACTTGTAGCTTTAGGGGTACATTTACACACATGTGCTGCATGTTGGTGGAATGTTGTAATGTTACTTATTTTTACAGTTCCTTGTCATAACGTTAACCATTGGGAGTAGGCTGTTATAATTTTACTTGAGTTTCCAAAACCCGATTTTCATGGATTAATAAATGGGCCCTGATTTCTATATATTATTGGGACATAGTCTATACAGTTATTCTAGCAAAGTCATTAATGAACAGTGGTACAATAAAGGTGGTAGGTACTAGTTTATACACTCTATAATGAACAAACTCTCTCCTAGTACCTCCTCACTTTGCAGCTTCTTGGGAAAGCCATTGGGCTTATAATCTACACAGACCATTTTTTTATTATCCCAATACGTATGTTTACATGCTTGATAAATATTGATTTGGTGATGGTGAGGGACCTTGACATAATATAAAGAGTTTTGGGATCTTATAGAGAGAAAAATTGTAATGCTCTTTCCTACATCTCCAACCACATCTCCATTCATATTACCCCATTGTCCTCTTTGTTCTACCAATGAAACTCACCTTACCTACACCAAGAGTGATGACGGGAAAAGTTTGCGTTATGATTTTTCCCATCATTTACAGTAGGTAAAAATGGGCGATTTTTACCTCTATGGGGTTCACATAAATATCACCCAAATTAAATATGTGGAATTAGCTTTGCACTGCAAATAACGCCGGACCCCAAGAGTCAAAAGTTTTTGAAGTTTTCAAGATAGTTAATTGATAAAGGAGACTTATTTCTCTTGTTATCACATACTTTACATATTCAAAACTACCTTTACATATTATATCCAATTTGTTTCTTTGAGTTTACATAATTAAAATATCAGCAGGTGGTTTATTATGTAAATCAGAGATTCCTATCAATACAATCATGCTTTCATGAAGCCTAATACAAATCCTTTTCATATATACACTTAAAATATATCTCAATTTATATATATTTATTTATATGTATAAGAAAGAATCAAAGGTTTTGTGAATGTTTAGTTATAAATTAATATAAAATGCTGGTGCATTGTTCGGAAAACAAATTGACCATATATGACTAGAGATAATTCAGACATCTAATTCCCTACCATCCAGAAGTTGTAGTAACAGCTCTCCTAATATTAGTAAATAAAGAAATTTACCGCCTATCCTAAGAGTCAAGAAGTTATCTAGCCCAAACCTTCTGTATCACTTTTATTAAATGTTTTATAGCATCTACTTTAAAATGCTTTTAGAAAAATCATGTAGTTAGCTTAAGATGAATATCACTCATGGTTGATAAATATTGATTTGGTGATAGCGAAGGACATTGATGTAATATGAAAGCTTTTAGGATCTTTTATATAGAGAAAACTTGTAATGCTCTTTCCAGTTTCACTGCTTCCTACATCTCCAATCACAACTCCATTAGCTCTATATTCTACCAATGATCGTCACCTTACCTACCACCCCAATACCCTATCCCATTCCTGCATTCAAGACTTCTCTTCTGCTGCCCACCTTCACAGAAACGCTCTCCCACAATTAATCAGATTATCCTCTAGCCTAGAGACACAGTATATAAACAATCACTTCTTCATGAATATCACTTATAGTTAAGAGCATCATTATGTGAGAATGCATATTAGAAGGTCTACTCCTGCTATTGGAACAAACATTTAATGCACTTTACAGGATATTTATAGTTTAAGTTATCCACTTGTAAGTATTTATGCACAATGCACTTTATTATACAAGGCTATATAGTGATTTTAGAATGCAGTTGAATTCCAGTTAGATCGGTATGTGGAAATAGATATAAGATTACCAATCCCCATGAATTATGTCAGTATACCAATTTGTATATCTAAATCTACTGCTTAGTTATATGTCTCACTCACTCCTGATTATTTTATTTATTTATTGTTCTGTTAAGTATATTGATGTCTATTTCACATGAAGTTTTCCTTAATGTATTGTCAATTAGAACGGCTGTGTTTTAATTCATACCTATCATTAATATGTAAGGCGTTTCCATTTTAAAGTTCTTTATTTACTAATATTAATTGAGCTGTTACTACAAATCTTGGATAGTAGGGAATTATATGTCTGAATGATCTTTTTAGTTATATACTGTACAGTCAATTTGTTTTCTGATCTTCACAAGGCACCAGGACCAGCACTTTATATCAATTTATAACCACACATTCACAAAACCGTTGATTCTTTCTTATAAAGTTATATATATATAAATTGAGAAATATTTTAAATGTACATATGAAAAGGATTTGTGTTAGGCTTAATGAAGGCACAATTGTGTTGAAAGCAATCTCCACTTTACATAATGCTGTTGATAACTAAATTATGTAAAAGTCAAAGAAACACATTGGATGTAATATGTAAGAGGAAGTTTTGAATATGTAAATAGTGATTACAAGAGAAATCAGTCTGGCATATATGAATTGAACTTTATTGAAAACTTGAAACACTTTGGACATTTTCTACTATGTAATAGAAAAGTGAGAGCTAAAATCTGATTGGTTGCTCTGGGCAACATTTCCACTTTTCCAATCCCACAGTTTAGTAAATCTGGCCCTTAATGTAAATATAAGGAGGATTATAAAAAGCTTCCCCATGCTACCAACCCCCATTGCCTTAAAAAAAAAAAGTATCATATTCGAAACGCGCCAGCTGGAGTGTGCAGTAACGACCAGCTGCTTGTACCTTTTATCTTGTGGCTCAGATGTCCTCCTTCGATCATAAGCATCTTTAAATTTGTGCCACTAGATATTGTGATGCACCTATAGGTATGAGCCTAAATCCTACATGTTTAATATTACAAGTGTTTTTTTTTAGATCCTTCGAGTTACAGTCTTCTTGATTAACTACTTACATAGGCTGGACTAGTATATTAATCCCACTGGGACCACAGTCTTCAGGAAAATCGTGAGACATTTAGGAACTAAACTATGATCTTTGTTACACCAGAAGGCTTTATTATTTTCACCTGTTTGCTAGTTTTTTATTTTTAAACATTTTGGGGTACATCCAAACCTAAGTTGTTTTTACGGTCGTTGGCGTATTGTATTATGCTATCGTAAGTACTATGCACTGCCCTCACTCGTACCTACTTTACTTGATTTTTGCTCTCCAAACCCTACCTTAACTTTTCCAAGCATAAATACTGACGTACGTAATGCATTGACATACGTAACGGCCTAACCCGGGCCACACTGTACAATTTAAATGCCTCCCTCCACCTCCAAAGTGTAATTCCGGGTGTCGTATGGAAGACACGCCCTTTCGTTCGTAATTACGCTGCAGTTACATATGATCAGAGTTACTTTGCGTAACATCTGCCACACGCATGCACAGTACATACAAATTGGCAAGTTTATATCAGCGGCTAGTGTAATAACACTAGCGTACATAGCTAGGGATCTTTAGAATCACTTTGTCCCCCTCGCAGCCTAACCCTAAGTCCTGCCTCCCACAGCCTAATTCCTAGTCCCCAGCAGCAACGCTTCTGAAATTGAATGGGTGAGTATGCGAATTGCATACTCACCCATTCATAACCCAAAAAATTCTCAAAGGGCTCTCATTCGAAATATGGACAGCATAAAAGCAACTTTCGGCTGTCCCTACGTCGCAATGAGAGCCATCGCTGTGGGGAATCGCAACGGTCTAGCCCCTGTCTTAGCCTTGGTTTTATCAGAATCTGTATTTGATTGGGTTTATCTGTCTTGTTTATTATCATTCTGTCATAGCCTGTATCACCTTATTTGTCATTTTGTTTATACTATGTAATCTGTAAGATGCTGAGCACAATTTGTTGTGCCTATAGATAAACATTAATATTATTAATGATGATAACAAAAAGAAGAAGAAGAATGGTTGTGGGTTGCCGCTGAGAATGGCCCATTTTTGAAAGGGCAGCTTTTGAGACCCCCTTTTCTGAAGACGGAGCTACTAAAAAGCATTTTAAGAAGTGAGGGGGTACTTGTGCAGTATCTGTACATGGGCCCCGCATTCCCTAAGGCTTCTAGTTCCTGCTCCCTTACTCCCTGCTGTGTTAGTGTTGATTGTGTGAGTGTGAGTCCTAGTGCGTCCACTGTCAGTTGTGGTGTGGTCCTTGTCTCCACTGGGTCCCGGTCTGTCCTCTTGCTCACATGCATACATAGGTGCCGCCACTGGGGGCCGCGACCTGCTGGATGTCCTGCAGTCAAGCCTATCCTCACCATCAGAAGCAATAGTGAATACCAGGCCCCAGTTAGACTCTGCAGCCCGGAGAGTGGTTTCCTAACATTAATGACTTTGTAAACTGTTACTCTGTTATATAAACAACTTGACATGAAAAGAACCAACAAAGGTGAATGCACTGCTCTGATTCCTAATTGGAATGTTTGTTTTCAGACATTGCCTTAGTTAACCATTCATTGCATGACAAGCTAAAGTGGGTAACTGATTCACAATGACACAGAATGAAGTCAGTAAACTGAACAGCGATTGGATAAGCTGATTGTTTTTTATTCTGTTGTTTATATAAAACTGCCTCTTGTTTATATGTTCGTCCTGTATTTGAGGATGCATCTGTTTTTTGTAGAACTTGTTTTACCGGTTCCTTCTGTATAAGAAATCTGCTTTGCATCCTAATTTAATAAGATATGAGTCAGTCATAATTACCAAACACAATATATATGTTTTCGTTTTTGTGGTTCATCGTTTTTCTGTTAATTTACACAATGTGCTGGGTTTCCGTTTACAGTTTTTTGATGTAGGAAAACAGTTATTTCTTCAGCCAGAGCCAAGTCTTACAAATCGCCCATAAAACCTGTGATCAACACAGAGAACCTGTTTTTATTTGCACAGTTGCTGGTCTTGTAAGATGAAGGGTAACCCAAAGCTAAATATGGAAGATAAGGTTAAATTGATAGATGTGGTAATCAAATGAGTAAAGTAATCTAGGTATAAAGAATGATATAGCCAGTGTACCAGTGATGTGGTTATAGATCTGAAGTTTTCAATACCAATCTTTTAGTAGAAAATACTATTCAGGAGAATATATCTAGAAGATCAGCTAAGCACATACTGGTGGGTTTTCTGCCGATCACCATGCAAATCACACAATAAAATGCAGTTTAAACCAACATGATCTTACCAATCTGAGCTGTCCAATGACATCTGATTGCTTGAAAGGATTTTTGGAACAGGCTAGTTTTCATCATCAACGATGAATGAGGTCATCAATTTTTCAAATGATTCTTCTTTAGTTCCAGATTGCGGGACCTGCAGAGAGGCTGTCCAATCAAAAGGAACCATTACACCACCCTCCCAAACTGATCGGAGAATGGCAACCTGGACCAATTACAGTGTCTCATGCTGGGCGAGAGACAAAGAGCATGTGACAGGCACAATGAATCACACTGCGAGGGTCCCTGGCAGCTAGAACAACCAGGTCTTGCCAACTACAGATGAGTTGGCAGCCTATCTTATAATTTAAATTGATCCAGATGAAACAACTTCCATTCTGAAAAGAATCCCCGCTGACCCAAGATGGCAGTCCCATATCCACTACTACCTTAATTTTAATTAACGGTTCTGGCGCCTCTGTATACCCTAAAAATTTGTCTAACCCTCTCTTAAACATATTAATTGAATCACAATGATTTCCATCATGACTTGACTTAATGTAAAGAACCTTTCCTTTACAAGTTGTGAAACTTCTTCTCCTCTAACCTTAGTGGATGACCACATATCCTCTGTGCTGAGGCTAGAAACCTTGAAATGGTTGAAAAGCTTGAACACTCATGAACTCTTTTCCTACCTAAAATGTTTATCTCAAATTTCCTCAAAAAGTCACCACATGACAAATCTCTTAGTTC
This sequence comes from Limnodynastes dumerilii, assembly GCA_011038615.1. Lineage (NCBI taxonomy): Eukaryota > Metazoa > Chordata > Amphibia > Anura > Limnodynastidae > Limnodynastes > Limnodynastes dumerilii. The sequence continues at coordinate 44,376 of WWET01001707.1, read as the reverse complement.
ATGCAGTCTTCTATATCTTTATTGACTTCTCCGGTTAGTTGGTGATAATGGACCATATTCACACTTAAGAGTGAGTTAGGTGTGGACAGAACTGCACCTAACTCGTCGAGCACCTAACTCCCCCCCTTTTTAGGTACCTTATGGCACTTAAGATTGCCATAGGGCTACCTTATCTTACAGTGTGTAGTTTCCTTCTTAAGAAGGAAACTACGCACAGTTCGTTGCCCTTTTTGGTCCAGATTGACTAAGCTGTGGGTTTTGAAAGAGTGGAGAGTTTGCCCTTAGCAACCAATCAGATTCTAGCTGGCATTCTCTAGAATGCAATTTTTTTTTTTAAACAACAATTTTTTATTGTTTTTTTTTGCAATCAAGTGAACAAACAGTTGCAAATATAATGGGGTTATAATCCAATACATCAGTAAAACAAAACAAAACAAAACAGATTGCATTGTGTAGAGTCCGTGTACCCCAAAAAGTACCCTCGTAGATCAGTACGTAATTACCGCTATAAAAAGCCGCTAAAACTGCGAAAAATAGCACAAAGGCGAATGTTAGTTCAAACTTACGCAACAGAGTTTACTCAACAGAATCAGGTTAACAGCAAGGTACAACAACACAGTATTCACGCACTAGTGTCCAAAAAACACTAATGAATATAGTTTAGAGACTCACAGTTCCATGTCATACAGTGATATCTGTCACAGAAGGATCCTAAACACAAAATGTAGGAAATGTATTAATTAGAAGGGAACCCACAGAATCTAGTACAATTACAGGCATTCCACTCAATCTGTTTGCTTAATTTGTCACACTCACCGAACAGGAGAAAAAATTACATATTTTACATCTATGATTTGAGTCAATTGATCAATATATCACTTGTAATACAGACAATGGGCCAGATCCAGAACAACGGTGAAGTAAAATCGCCTTTTGGTAAGTACTGCGCATGTGCACCTTAGAAAATACGCTCAGTAACATAGCGTAATTGTGAACGTATGGGCCATTCACGTATGTGTCACATAAATACTTACGTGTGGGCTTGCCAATTTTACGTGCGTCCAAAATACATCTGAAATACGTGAAGTAGGCGGGGGTTGTATTTAAAGTGCACAGTATGGGCGTGCTTAGCTGCGTAAATTCGTCTAGCCCATACATACGTCTGCGTATGACTGCGGTTACGTTGGAAAAAGTTAAGGTAGGGTATGGAAATCGGTAATTGAGTATGAAAGTGGTTTGCCCATGGCTCCCAAGTTTTGCAAAAGGCTTTAATGAAATTATGTATAATACATGACGTATTCCATTTTATAGATGTACCACATTTTTTGTGAAAACATATGGAAAGTTGGAGCTCCTGACCCAAAATTTTCTAATTTTCCCACATTCCCAAAAGTTGTGTATAAAGGTGGAATCTGACTTGTGACATTTGGGGCATTGGCCAGTTTCTTCAGGGGTCATATATTTTCTTTGCGCTTGCGAGATATATACGCCCTGTGCATGGTTTTAAGGTGTACTTCTTGTAAATGTGTGGTGCTCAGGGCTTTCATCACTGAGTCATAACATTTTAATGGCTCCTCAGGAAGAATTATGTTAGGAACATCTTTCGCCCAAACTTTCAAAGGATTTTCCCACAATTTGTCCTGTTTATCTACGCTGGTCACATCGTATGTTAATTTTATGTGAAACGTATGTGTATTTAAGTAAAGTAGCAATACATCTGTGGGGTTTGTTGTCTGTCTTACTTTAGCCATCATTTGCTGTTCAAAATGTCTGGTCTGCAGATATATGAAAAACTGGGAATTCGGGATATCATATTTTTCTTTTATCTTGTCAAAGGAAAGAATCTGTCCCCCCGGATCAAAAACTTCACATACCAACTTGATACCCTTGTCTCTCCATCGTAAGTACTGGGCATTGTCTAGACTTGCAGGAAGGTTCAAATTGCCCCATAGTGAATTGTACCTAGAAATAGTGTGATATGTTTTACAGAGTTTGTGAGTTTTAAACCATGCCCAATAAGTGTCTCTAAATAATATGTTTGCCATAATACCGTCCGGGATTAATTTACGTGGTGTATGAAGCAAGGCCGCCAGAGAGTATGGTTGCACCAGGGACTGTTCCAGCTCCAAGTTTGTAAATCCCGTCTTATTAAACAACCAATCTGTGATGTATCTGAAATGGGCCCCTGTTACAAATGCTTGCACACTCGGGAATCCTATGCCTCCCTCACTTCTCCGCAGCTGAAGTTTATTTCTGGCAATTCTAGGCTTTTTACCCTTCCACAGAAATTTAGAAAATGATTTAACACATTGTTGTGCATCTATTTTTGTCAGAGAAATAGGCAGCATCTGGAGCAGATAAGTCAATTTAGGAAAGACTATCCCTTTAAGAACCGCATTTCTTCCCAAAATAGATAGTGGCAAATTCATCCACCTTTGCAGGATATCTGATTATAATGAATTCATGTGTTCGCTTTGATTGAAACAATTCAAAGCTTCTCTATTAAAACTGATGTTATATTACCATTTTGTGTTTGACTTTACATTTATTTGCAATTTGTGCATGATTTGATTGTTATAAATATTTTTAAAACTGAATTTTTTTTATTTAGCTTGTAGCATGTTTGCATTATTTGTGTGAGACCTTGAGATAAAAATTTTGGGGCTGATTAAGAGTTTTGGAGTAAGGGCAATACAGGTGCAAGTTTAAAGCTCATCTTAATCATTTTGCAAACTAAGGCTAGGTAATTAATTTTAATTCTTTATCGTGCAGGGAAAATACTTTACGTTTGCGCATAGAACGCAAATGCCTCATAGCTTTATGTTTAATCTATAAATTAGAGTTGAGCTAGGAAACGTCACCTCTCAGTTCTAATTTTACCATTTAAATTTGCCTCCCCTTGTAGTTTACCATAGTATTAATAGCTCAGGTCTACACTTGCTCCTAAGAAAAGATATAAGTGCAACTCTGAATCAGCCCCTTTGTTTAGGTCTAATTTATGTAGATATTTATTATTTTAATGTTTATGTTATAACAGCTTTGAAAGCTGAATCGTTCTTTATTAATCCTTCAATAAGTATTTTTGATTTTAATAATTTAAAAAATTTTTGCATATTGTAATTTTTAACAACATTTTTTGGGTTGCTTTAGTTAATGATATAACAAAGAAAGTCTAAGAAATCAATCTGCTTCTTCATTGAATCAATTAATATGTTTCTTTGCTTAGCTGTGAATCGTGAGGATATTAAAGATCCTAAATAACTGCACGATTCTTAGTTGGGAAACAAAGCTGTTCCTAAATATTTACATATGGAGAAAAGAACTTTCAAGTGCCATAGGGCTACCTTAAAAATCCATGCAATGTCTGCATCTGCCCACCCTCCCCAGCTATTCTAAATCCCTCCCCCTCCCACTTCTACCTAATCCCTCCCGGAGGCAGCATTATGCCGCATCTTTACAGACTGCACAGAGGCAATCTATGCACAGAACTGGTACGTAGATTGCATAAAGGACCTACTACACGTGTCCTTTACTAAAGAGAGGCACCTAAGAAGCGACTGTTTCTTAGGAGTGACTCCGGTCCTAAGAGAGGAAAGTTACTCCTAGGCTAAACCATGTTGATTTCAGGGGGAGTCAAGTTAATTGTATTCTTTGCATGCAGGGATATATATGTTTGAATTACTTAGTGCACACAGATACTGGCCAGCTTTACTATCACACTGTTATTTAGACTTGGGATAGGAAACCACCTCTCAACTCTAAGAACGTTATTAAATTCTTTCTTAAGTGTGAATCAGGTCCATCAACTTAAGTCTCAACTCAATTTTCCGCATGACTAATACAGAGTTACTGCAAATATCAATAAAAACTCTGTTCTAATTACAAATTAAAAAATTATTTTTTAATCATTATTTTCCTATAATTTTGTAATTATCTTTTTATTTCTTTTTATCATAATTGACACTCTTATATAATATAATATTATGCATAATAATTGAAGATTTAATGATTTGATAAATGAAGCTTATATTTTAACACAGCATATTTATAATCAAATTTCATTAATCTGTTATATCTGATTTTTTAATTATGACAGTAAACTGGAAATGGACTTATAATCTCTATAATCGTAGCTCTTGAAGTGAAAACAACCCCCCTCACACAAATAAGTTTACAATCCCAGGACCTTACTTTAAGATTACCATGCTGTCCTCACTAGACAGGACATAAGGGGCTTGATCCAGACTTAAGTAAGTGCTTGAAGTGAGTTACTCCTGGGCTAAACCATGTTGATTGCAGGGGAGTCATGTTTCATCTGTTGCAAACAGTATTAGAGTTGAGAGGTGATGTTTCCTATCCCAAGTCTATATAACAGTGTGATAGTAAAGCTGGTCAGTATCTCTGTGCAGTAAGCAATTCAAAGATATATCCTTGCATGCACAGAATTAATTTGACATGCACAGAATACAATTAATTTGACTCCCCCTGCAATCAACATGGTTTAGCACAGGAGTAACTAATTTCAAGCACTTACTTAAGTCTGGATCCAGCCCGAGGTGGTTAGAACACTCTTACTGTGATATTAGATACCTTGCATAGGCGAAATACACAATCTATCCTGTTCCACTCCACTGTCAGAAAGATTTTCAATACAAAAGTCTGGATACTGAGGATCTAGATCCATATTGAAAGAAATGGATCGAATCCAGTCTCACAATAAACTTTTCCCATCGACCCAAAGATAGTGGAATATTCTGTTATTTTATTGAATTAATTCTTATGTGTGTGTACTGTAATTAACCAAGGTATATGGTTGCCGGTCCGACCGGTCCTTTCTTAACAATGAAACAGCCACCAGCTAAATGGCGGCTTATATCAATGCCGAAATATTTGGCACATAGAAAATTGCTATTTGAATCGATTCCTATTTTGACCAGTTCCCAATAACAACAGGCTGCGGCGGATTTGGTGGCCTCAGGTTAGGTTTAGGCCTGAAAAAGGGACAGTTAGAATTAGGCTTCAAGAAGGGAGGGGTAGGGGCTTAGAGGAAAGGTTAGGGTTGGACTGTGAGACATGGACAGTTAATGTTAGGGCTCAAGAAGGAGAATGTTAGGGTTAGGGCTTAAGTAGAAGGTTAAGGTTAGGCTGCAGTAAACGGCGTGTTAGAGTTAGGGGAGGACTAAGATGCAAGTGCTTACCTGTTGGCAAAGAAATCTTTTTGACTCCAGGGGCCAGATTTATTAAGCTGCTTGTTTTGAAAAATGGAGACGTTGCCCATAGCAACCAATCAGATGCTAAAGGACATTCTCTAGAATGTAATAGGAAAGTGAGAGCTAGAATCTGATTGGTTGCTATGGGCAGCATCTCCCCTTTTCCAAACCCGCAGCTTAGTAAATTTTGCCCCAGGAGTCACAATATAGCCGCTGTTGAAAATGGAGAAACTACTGGTAGTCGCCATTCAACTATCACATGATGGTCTGTTGCAAAACAGACCATCATAAACCACACCTATTGACAGGGAATGCATTCAGCATTCCTCCCAATGATTCCATTTGTTAGTACTCCGGTTGTTAATTAACATTAATATAGCCCATTTACCAAATCACTGTGTTCTCCCAAATGAGCCCATTCCAGACTCAAATGCATTCACATATTGATCGGTATCATTTGTGCTACCGATAGGACATATGTCCAGTATGACAACAAGAGTCGAGACTTCACAACTTGCATAAGACTATTAGATGAATCACTCATCTCAAGATACATCCCAGCTCACTCTCAGATCTTCACACGACATACAGCTCTCCTCTACATTAAACTAATGCTTTGATTCCTGGTTACAGGACTTCTCCCGGGCTGCACCCACACTCTGGAATAACCTTTCTCACCCACTATGACTATCCTCTACTCTCCAAACTTTCAAACACTCCCTTAAAACTCACCTCTTCAGACAGTTTTGCATTCTGTTACATGATTAACACAAACTTATGTGTTGGGTGTAATGTTTATCTTTGCAACAACTTCACAAAAAATTGTTAATTAGGCAATGTGCTGACAGCGGGTGTGGATCCACAGAAAGAACGGCCCTATTTCGATAGGGATGTTTCCTTAAAGCCAGTTTTGAACTGGCTGGTGCTCCGTAAGTTAAGCATGAAGACTACCCCAGTCCTTCCCCTAATTCTAAACCTAACCCTCCCCTTCCATTACCCTAACCTTCCCTTCCCCGTAGCCTGACCTTAACCCTTCCTTCCCCGCAGCCTGACCCTAACCTACCATCTCCCGCAACCTGACCCTAATTCTCCCTTCCCTGCAGCCTGACCCTATTCCTTCATCTCCCGCAGCCTGACCCTAACCCTCCCTTCCCCGCAGCCTTACCCTAACCCTGGAGAGATTACTCACCTTTCTTGTGGTGAGGGTCTTGCGGTAGTGGCGGCGGCGATGAGGGTTTTCCAAAAAGGAATGGACAGGGCTGTCTTAATAACTGGGTAGTTTGGGCTAGTGCCCAAGGGTCCAACACACCAAAGGGCCCTTTAACCCTGTCCAACCCTAAAACTTTTTCAGCCTCCGCTGCAGCCCATGCAGAATTACATTTTCTGAATGTAATTCTGCGTAGGCTGTAGCAGAGGCTGAAAATACCTTTTACAGATGAACCGGGACCAGCCGACGGCATGACCGTCCACAGCCTAGCCCAGCCCAGCACAGCCAGAATACTCTGTACCCTCCCCCTGTTACCCAGCGGTCTCAGCAGTGCAGCCTGATGCTCACGTGAGCGCTTACTGTACAGAGGGCCCACCGCGGGGAACAAAGAAGCCGCAGAGGAGAACAAGGTAAGGATT
>WWET01001707.1:16403-36901 GCA_011038615.1 Limnodynastes dumerilii | reverse complement strand
GAGCATCTGCTGCCAGCCTGCTGCCTCCTCCAGGTTGTGCCAGTGCCCCTATAGTTTGATGGCACGGCCCCTACCGTAGTTATAATAATTAACTTAATTAAGTTGTTTAAATTAATAATGCCTACTGCACGGTTTACCAATAAATCATTGTTTATTATTGAAATGTGTGTGTGTGTGTGTTTAAGTTATGTAATGTTCTAAAGTTTTGGTTACATTTTTATTCCTGGGAATGGATGGGTAGGGGCCCCTGTGCATTACTTTGCCCAGGGCCTACAATTTTATTAAGACGGCCCTGGGAATGGGTGAGTATGCCGAACGTAAACAGCAATCGTAAAACTTCACCCGGCCCCTTTTCCGTACCGGCCGGCGTACATAACATAGTTGTAGCTTAGGATCTGGGCCAAAATTTTTAATTGTGTGATGGTCTGAGTCATAATCAAATTAAGCTATATGGACATCGTAACAATGGCGTTGCATCTTTTGCTGTCTTCCACTAGTGACAAGTCTTAAAAATCTTTCTTATTAAACGTCAATATTTTTAATCTGTTTGATTGCATATTGCATAACATTGTGTAATGGTCTCAGTTATAATCAAATTAAACTATATGAATATCACAACAATGGCGTTGCAGCTGGTGCCGTCTTCCATGACACAGGGGCCAGCCGACTGGCCTTGGATTCACTGGTAGATCCTAGACGATGACACCAGCTGCAACACATACTGCCATGGGAGCAGGAACTGGCACTTTGCTAACAATGTTATGCTGATTATAGCATCTGAAAAATGCAAGCGGCAGATATTTATACAATCCACCAACAGAGAGATGAAGGACAATGAAAAAAAAAGCAAATATCAAAGAAATGGAGGAGAGTATGGAGACAAATGGATGGGGTTAGAGTGACACATGGAGAGAGAAAAGGCCCATTGCATGCATTGTATATCACTAGGATACAGTTTGTATCGTATGCGCATCATTGGGTGCAGTTTATATTGTGTAGTGGTCACTAGGATGCAGTATGTATTGTATGGCAGTCATGAGGGTGCAGAGAGAGAGAGAGAGAGAGAGAGAGAGAGAGAGAGAGAGAGAGAGAGAATAACTATTGCCTGTTTTGTATTATGTTTGTTAATGAACTGGTTATTTCCTATGATCATTTGTCATTTTTTTTAAACTATATGTAATTGAATAAGTAATTTGATAAAATGAATAAAACTGAGCAGTAATCCATATTATTTCACTAGTGCCAAGTCTTAAAAATCTTTCTTATTGAACGTCAATATTTTTAATCTGTTTGATTGCATGTTGCATATTTTTGTGTGATGGTCTATGTTATAATCAAATTAAGCTGTATGGACATATATAAGTTCAAATTATTTCTGTTCAAATTCTGTTGAACAAAAATATCACCAAAAAAATGTCCTTCTTTTAACTTCATTGACTTTGATATAGTAGTATTTCACATTATTTACAGTAATATAACCCTATTAAAATTAAGGACCGGATTCAGACTACCAGACAAGATTACGTTAAAAATTTACTACGCATGCGCAGTAGTAAAAAACGCTAAACTCTGGACGGATATGCTATACGTCCGGTAGTCTGAATCCGGTCCTTAAAATTAGGTTAAGGCTTTAAAACCCTTGTGGGTGTTTATGGTAAAAAGACTGTCTTAAAAGCAGAATAACTTTTATTATTGTAATTTAAAATAAAAAAGTTTTTTTTTAATTTTAATGCTTGGTTTAAATTTTAGTTTGTAGGATGGGAAATTTATGGAAAAGGAGTCAGCATTTTTTTAAGAGCCTAAGGAAATGATGGCCTGTTGAATTTAGATGCAACCACCAGGAAAGAATGTGGCAACCAGAACCCCGTGTGCCTAGATTAGTGGGGTATAGTTAACAGGACTTCTGTTGAGGAAAGCAAAGATTGTGCACATTTCAACCAATCGGTTCATGGCTTTCATTTACCAAACACGATCTAAAAAGTGAAAGCTAAGATCTGGTTGGTTCTTCATATGAGCAACCCCTTTGTCATTGAAATGTGAGGTACCTTTGCGTTTTGAATGATTTGATGAGCAGTGGTCATTAGCTGGAAAGAATATTTGATGTAGTAAAATGAATTTGATTCACTTAAATGAGATAATAGGGTACAAATTTTATTTAGAACTCTTTTACCCCAAAAATTAGCTTGACTTGAGTTCAGATAAGGATTACAGGCCACGAATGGCACCACATTCAATAATATGTTATTCATTGCTACATCCACATTTGTAGAAAAATGTTCAAAACAAAAATATTAGTTGCAAAATCCATACTGCCAATATACTGTCTACATCTGCTCCTTTAAGATAGACATTTAACAACAAGAAATATGATGTCTATTAGGAAAAGCTGCATTATTTTAAAATGATAGATAGTTGAGGAATGAAGAATAACAAATACACTCCCAAAAATATGGCACCGATATGATTTTACAGTGTAAAAGTCATTTCTTTCACAGGTGTAGTTCCTCTTAGCTGACAAAAAAAAAACTACAATAAAAAGATCTTACAATGTAATTGGTTTCCTTAAAACAGAGATTTGGCTTTCTTGGTTGCCTGGAATTTACACATGTTTTTCTTTCCAGAAAAATCTACAAGGGATGGGGAAAATCCGTCACTCAACTCTCTATCCTTAACCAACCCTATCTGAGCTTTTACAATGTGTTTACAATGCACAAGTAGAAGAATGAAAATTCTTTTTATGCATATTATAAAAAGGTACTAATAATATAAAGGATTTAAATTCCATTCTGCTCTGTGATGTGAAGTCTCATAGAACTTCTAAGACAAACTAGAAGTTCACATTTTGGTCAAGCTCAGGATGTCCACCATCCACTAAAGGTGACCTTTTTCTTATGAGACCTATATAAACATGATGGACTGTGTTCACACATAAGTAAGTGTGATATCTACTTGCGTGTATTTACTATTAGAACACAAAGATGTGCACGTGAAATATAGGCGACATATTCAGACACGGATATCTGCCTTACGACTGATGCACACTCCGGTACAAGACAAGTCCCGCATTCGTGGCTAGAGAGGCAAAATACTTACTGCAAATGAGCTCCACACGGACTACTTATGTACAGTATGAGCGTGCCTATGCCGTTACGAGTGATTCACAAGTAGTAGTGGCATGCGTAGCAAAACATACACATAGGAAAAGTTAAGGTAGCCCTCGACCACTCGTAAGCTGCTGAAGCCTATCGTAGCATGCCTCCATTTGTCTATGCGTCCAAACACACTGCACACAGCCATCAGCTGCTGCGTAATTTAAATCAATGCAAATATGCATTTAATTAACACACATAAGGCTCACCTACTTAAAGCTATGGTTTAAAACTTTTAAATACAAGACTAACAACAGTGTCAAGGTAGCCTATTTTTTACCTATTTCTCTTTTTTTCAAATATAGGAATAATGTTACATTAGTTTGTTGATAATTTTTAAAAGTTACAGTTATTTTAACCAGTATGCCAAATGTATGTTGTTTTCTAATTTATGATACATTTAAATTTTGTGTTTTAAAAAGATTTTAAAAAATAAACGTTACAAAATTAACATGCCCACCAAATCCTTTTTGCATGATTATATTTTTTTCCATTTATCTTTTTTACTTTTTATTCTCTCCTTTTTTGGGCTGCTTTTGGCACAGTTAAAGTTGCCTTCTGTTTTCTCTTCTTCAAAGAATTAATTGACTTCCGGTTGAGCGGCGCACCAAGGTGGCCGCATTTTAGCTGAGCTCCCGGCGAGCAGTATTTGGGACTGGCTTTTGGCCAGAGTAAACACAGCCTACTCTCTGCATAAAAGACGGAGGGGGTTTCCCTGGATACCCTAGTGCCTGGGACCTTTGAAACCCTGCCGGGGGCACTTTATTTCGCCGGAGTCTGCCTCGAAGCTGTGAGGCCTATCTTCCGGGTATAGAGACAGGCCGTCATTTCCCGTTACCACTGCTACTGCCCGCGGACGTAGTCGGTGCCAGGAAGGCTGCGGTGAGGGGTGCAGTGGAAGGAGTTCCCTCTGCGAGCAGGCGCTGACCATCGGGTGGACTGGAGAGGCAAGGGGAGCCTAGGGCAACATCGAGCTAGGCTGCTTGCGGTTCTGAACCAGGTGTGCGGCTTCAGGTCGGACCCGCACCGGATGCCCGGGACACGAGGAATACGACGGGAGGAGGTGGTGTAATTGTCCTGGAGGCTGCATAACAGTGAGTGACCAGTTCCCGGGGCTAGTGGAGAAAAGGACACGAACGCCATCTTGCTTCAGGGATACTCTGGGGAGCGCAAGTTTTGGCGGGAGCGCCACCTTGATTACAGTACAGATGGTAAACCATCCTGAACCCACCCTGGGGAGACTGCTGCAGTGATCGGAGGTTTAGTGGCGGGATGAATTTGGATTGTCTATTTATAGCCCTGCACCTGAAGGGAGGGAGCAGGAAGGTAGAGGCTTGTGACGAGGTGGCAGACTCATCCGACTCCCTTCACTTGCCTGGTGCCCTCAGATGCACAAACGGTAGGAGCAGGCAGTCACTGTGTGTTGCTGGCAGATGTGTGGACTCTGGGGCTACCCTGACATTTGCCCTTCACCCTAGTACTCCACATTTCAATAATTCTAAAGCATACTATTGAGCACTATTGGGGCTGCCCCCCGAAGTTTGTGGGGTGGGAGGAGGTGAATACCCCACTTAGCACAAGCTGCTGTTTGGGACTGCACTTCGGTGTTCTCTCCCTTGCCCTCCATCATCTGCTGAATTCTACTGTTTTCACAGGCAGATCCTTTTGCCTACCTACATGCACCTGCTCTACATAATGACCCAAGTGTAACCTAAAAAGGTGGCTCTGAGTGGATTACACGGTCTATGCGAATTGTAGCCTGCGGACTAAGGTACTCTGGGCTGGACAGCTACAAGTCACAAGGCTCTTTCCGTCTCTGGAGGGAGGGAGCGAGAGAGGAGAGAAGGGGTGACGGGGAGTAACCTCTGGTGCCCTGATCTATAATGAGGATCCCCTCCCCAGCAAATACTCAGACCAATATATAGTGGGACTATCGGCCTGTGGATCGCTGGAGTTTCTACCTGCCACTTGGCTATTATACCTCCTGAGCATTTGACTGTTGGCACTTTTCCCGCGGCCTTAATTTGTTTGTTACAAGGTCCAGAGTCGCAGTGGTACTACCTTCGGGAGGACTAACTCTAATTAACTGTCGTGTCAGCCGTGGAACAACGCCATAGAGACTTGACATATGCCACAGGCCTTGAATAATATTGTGCTTTAATGCTACTTAATTTTATTGCCCTGCATAGAGGGCTGTTCTTTCCCCTAACTATACTCTGTAATTGGTGTGGGGGGGTATATATGTGCTGAATGGTAAATCCTGCCTATATTTTTTCTTTTGCTATCTTGAGAGTATTGTTTAACGATTAGCTATATCTGTGATATTGATGCTAGCTTAGTGCTGAGTATTGTAGGGGCACACTCCTGGGTTATTGACTCGTGGCTAGTATTGAATTATCTGCTCCTGTAGCCTCTGGTGCCATTGGTGCCATGTGAGTTTTTTTTTTCTCTTTCTTTTCTCTTTATCTTGGGTTAACCTATATACAATGTGACACTGCGTAGGTGGGGAGGAAGCCTCTGATAGCATTGCTCTGAATATAATTTGACTCGGGTTCTGCTGCTCGTGCTGCCTAAAGTGTCCCTTCTTTCCTGCCTGAGTGCTCAATACAAGCTTGCGTGGTGCATTGGGGCATGGAGAAATTTCTCGATAAACAAAATTCCTCATCGCACTCTTCTCCCTCTTCTAGCACTAGAATGGGGCGACATAAGTCCTCACAGGCTAAACAGAATCCCCCGTCCCCTCAGCCACCTTTGGATAATGACGAGGGCGGTCCTTCGCAACTCGCTAGACCCCCTGTGCCCTCTGGGGAGGAGATGGCCCATGAAATATCTAAAATTTTGATGCCTATGATGGATAAAAAATTTGATGATTTCCAGGCGAGGCTAGATGCTACTCTCGCCAGGGTCGAGGCTAACTCCTCACGTGTAGTAGAACTGGAGCAACGCACCAGTGACACGGAGGATGCCATAAATTCCCTGCAACTGCTTACTAGCTCACAGGCGCAAGTCATTAAGGATTTACAAGCTAAGGTTGACGACCTGGAAAATCGCAACCGGCATAGTAACCTACGCTTTATAGGCATCCCGGAGGATGTTAAAAATGAGCACTTGGTTGAGTTCATCAGCAAAACAATTCCAGAAACCTTAGGTATGGCAGATCGGGCGGGTGAGATCCAGGTAGAGAGGGCGCACAGAATGGGCCCAGAGAGGCCGGGTCCTCAGAACAGACCGCGTCCAACTATTGCTAAATTCTTAGATTTTCGCGACAAGGAACGTGTTTTGAGGGCCTATAGACAGCAGCGGAATCTGAGGGTAAATGACCACAAGATCTTGATCTTCCAAGATTACTCAGTAGAAGTCACGCAAAAAAGAAAAGCCTTTGCGGAAGTTTGTCAGCTTTTGATCAATAGGAACCAACGTTTTGCGCTGCTGTACCCTGCTAAGCTTAGAGTAGGGGCTAATGGGTCGGCAGTTTTCTTTACAGATCCGCAACAAGCTAGGGAGTATCTCGAGGGTCAAAATCTACCTCAGGCCCCGTGAGGGGATTACCTGGGTACAATGTTCTTGTGGTCTCTTTATATGTGCATTCTTATTAAGATAGCAATCTAATCATTTGTTAACGATAGCACACATACGGCAGAGCCATTGTGACATAGTTATTATGAGTGTTCTTTATAGAGGTTTTTTCTCCTCCTTGGATAGGTAAATGCTCTCACTGGGCATCTGTTTCATTTCGTTAGGATTCTTGTTTAACTTGTTTTACCTCTGGTGCACTCCGCAGATAATGCGGGGATCCACCGCTGTTTACGTTTGTTATTTTCAATTACAACAAAAAATGGTATTATGTACATCTTGTGTCTTTGGTATATGGCAAATCTGGTTTTGCATGTGTAATTTTATGTTTTTTCTCGTACTTTTTACATGGCTCTCTTTTGAGATGAAAGTGACCTTCGGGAGGAGCCCTGCTGCACACGGATGGTGGAGTTTAGGGGCGGCTGCTGATCTCACCTCCAATTTTTCTGTGCTGGGTCATCTAACGCGCTTGTCCATGCGCTTGGGAGGGTAAGATGTCTAACACACACAAAAATTCCTCACATGATCCCCCGACACTAGGGATAGTCACATGGAATGTTGGCGGCCTTAATACCCCAATAAAAAGACGTAAAGTTGTGACCCACTTAAGAAAATTAAAAGGGGATATTTTGTTCTTACAGGAGACACACTGGCGGGAGGGGGATGGATCCACCCTCAAAGCAAGTTGGTTGCATAATTGTTATAGTGCGGATTACAAGACCAAGGCGCGGGGCGTGGCTACACTCTTTAGTAAACAGCTACAGTACACTATTTTAGATGTTCTTAAGGATGTAGAGGCTAGATACCTCCTAATTGATGTGGAGATTTGGGGAGCCAGGTACACCCTGTTGAATGTCTACGGCCCTAATCAAAACCAGTTGGCATTCCTCCAGTCCCTGATAGCCGTTTTAGCAAACAGAGAGCTGCATACTTTAATTTTGGGTGGGGACTTTAATGTGGTAGCCAATCCCTCTTTAGATAAATCGCCAGCATCTATTCAGGCTCACAGAGTTCAGTGGAGAGGCATATCTGATTTTAGCACGGTCCTTCAAATTAGTGACCCATGGCGTGTAACGCACCCGGATGAGAAGGAGTTTACTTTTCAATCGGGGGTGCATCACTCCTTATCCCGCATTGATTATTTCTTGATTGCGAATGTTTTAATGCAACATCTAGTGTCGGTTAAGATTGCTGATATTGCAGTATCGGACCATGCCCCGGTCTTGTTGAGATTGCGCTCCCCAAATTTGCCCCGCGCAGATAGGTTTTGGCGCTTCCCCACTTACCTATATCACTCGCAGGAGTTTAGGGCGTACCTAAAGGCACATTGGAATTCATATGTTGATGACAACTTGGAGCATTGGGACAACCCTGTCTTGTTTTGGGAGGCCTCTAAGGCCGTCATGAGGGGGCTTATCATACAATATGTAGGTCAAAAAAAAAGGGCCGAACGCACTCAGTATAGGACATTAATGGGCTCAGTTGATGCCACTTTTCGGGACTATGCGACAACTCCTACCCAGAATACTTATGAGGCGTATATACAATCGCGTAAATTGTTAGAAAGCTTTCTGACGACGCAGGCGCGCTCCAGTCTGGATTTTACCCGAAACAAGTTCTACAGGTATGGGAACAAGACAGGGAAGCTCTTGGCGACTGTATCTAGACCCTGGGTTAAGAAATCCTATATAACGGCGGTACAGCACAGGGTTTCAGCCCGAATTTTAACCTCTACTAAAGACATCATTGACCACTTCACCATATATTATAAGGAACTATACGGGGAGGTTCGGGGAGACCCAGTAAAAAGGGACGCCCTGCTAGCTACGGCGACACTGCCCAAACTGACTCTGGGGCAGAATGAAAGCCTCATGGCAGATATTTCAGAAACAGAAATACATTCGGTAATTTCGGATTTGAAACTTCACAAAGCCCCGGGCCCTGACGGTTTTTCAGGGGAATATTATAAACTGTTGCAAGAAGACATTACCCCGACCTTATCAGAATTATATCGTACGTTGGTGCGTGACTTGCCTAATTATCCGACGAAAAATACGCCCGCTATTCGCTCATGACGCTCGGGCGACCGGAAGCTGTCATACTGGGAATTTTCGCATACGCTCGTCGTACGCTCGCTTGCGATCGTTGCTCTGGATCAGGCCCTTTGACCCAGCCTTTACTAATTTGATTAAATTTTTATATACTTCGCCAACAACGCAGCTTCTTATTAATGGCATAAGGGGTCCTCCTGTGATTATGGAGCGGGGGACAAGACAGGGTTGTCCTCTTTCCCCGTTGCTTTTCAATATTGCTATAGATCCCCTGTTCCGTCTCCTTCAGTCGCTGCCCGTGTTTCAGGGGATTAGGGTTGGAAGTGGGGAAGTTAGACTATCGGCCTTTGCGGACGATGTCTTACTCTATGTGGGCAATCCAAGAACCTCAATGCCGCATATTTTAAAATTACTGACGGATTTCGGGGAAGTGTCCGGTTTTATGGTTAACATGCAAAAGTCTGTGGCGCTTGCGTTAGGAGATGGTGGGTCACGGCCCCAATGGGGAACTAATCTGCCCTTTGCATGGGAACGAAATTATTTGACATACCTGGGGGTTAGGATCCCGAAGAACCCGGCCCTCCTTTATGACCTTAACATCGCATTCGCAGTCAGGAACATTTCGCAGGAACTGGAGGGTTGGAAATCTCTTCCCTTGTCTTTTTTAGGAAGAGCCAACCTTATTAAAATGGTCTCGTTCCCCCGCCTTATGTATTTGCTCCACACGTTGCCCCTAGTAATAGCCAACAAGGAGGTGCAGGCCTTACAAGCGCTATTTCGAAAGTTTATTTGGCAGGGGAAGAAATCTCGTATAGGGATGGTTAAATTGCAACAATCCAAATTAAATGGAGGTATCAATTTCCCCAACATAGTAAACTACAATCACGCAGCTATACTGAGGTATATCAGGGACTGGATAAACATGTCTAATGTATTTGCAAATTCCGCCTTGGAAGCCAACTTTCTGACGGGCGTTGATTTGGTCTCCTTTCTTCACCAGCACGATAGTGAAATTCCAGAGGAGGTGAGAGGGAATCCTTTACTGTGGAGTACGCGAAGGGTGTGGCACATTGTTAGACACAAGTTTCATTTAAATGCCCACAAGTCAACTCACCTACCATTTCTAGGTAACCCGGAATTCCAGGGGGGGCTGCATCGGGTCCGTTTGTCTTCTGGAAAAGACAGGGTGTCACCTCAGTGAATTGTATCATAGATGGGGATACGGGAAAACCCTTCATGTTCTCGCGGGCCTCTGATAAGTACCCATTTATGAGTAGAGATCACTTGGCCTATTTTCAAGCCCAACATTATGTGGGGACCCTGCTCAGAGCTTTTTCGCCACAAGACTTGCATAATCAGCTCGACCGCATTAGGACCAAGGATATTAAAAAATGAGCTATTTCCATTTATTATAAATTTTTGCACACACCTTTAGATCACGAATCCCTCCACTCTGGTATCGTAGGGTGGACACAGGTGATACAGTCGCTTACTAGGAGGACCTTGTCAAATCACATTTTTTGCGAAGGGTCGTGCCCTCCTACCAGTACCTGGACAAACAATATCACTATGCTTATTACTCCCCGTGGAGAATGTACCAGATGGGTTTATCCACTACTAACAATTGCCCCAAGTGTGGAGATCCAGGGGCAGACTTGTTGCACTGCTTATGGAGCTGCCCCATGCTTCGCCGTTTCTGGCTCCAGGTCAGGCGGTTTTCGCATAATCATCTGATTACTTTTGTTCCCTTCACAGTAGAGTGGGCGTTATTTGGTATCCCCCTGGCAGAAGGTAGGACAAACAGGAAGGGTAGGAAGCTGCTTGTGATCATAAGTGCAGCAGCTAGGAAAACTATCTTACAACATTGGATGAGTACCACAGCTCTGCCTTTTTCATTATTTAGAGAAAAATTACATCACCTCTTTAGGATGGATTGGGTGGAAACCCTTCTGGCACGGGAAAAGAAAATTTAAAGTTTCTTTGGGATATGGGAATCATACATGGACACTTTACCACTAGCCACCAAACGCAACATTCATTCCTCCTTACAACACACTACATGGTATGCACTACGAGTTTTGGATAATGATCCACCTTTAATACTTTGAATGCGAGGTGTTGTGGGTGCGTGGCGGGGCTCCTCCTTCCTCTGTGGCGACAGGTCATTCTTTCTTATTTTACTAAATGCACGCTTAAATCTGCCTGTGTGATGTCCCAGCAGGGAAGATTGCTTATTGTTTTTACTCTACGTTGAGATGTAACTACTTATTCCTTGTAACCGACTGTATATTGTATGTAACCATTGAGCTATATTTATACCAGAAGTGCCAAATGATTTGTTTTTGATGCAAGATGTACTAATAAAAACTTTATTAAAAAAATAAAAATAAAAAAAAAAGAATTAATTGATAGACCAAAAAACAAAAGGCATGCTAGTTATTAAATCAATTCAATTAAGGTCTGCGGGTACTTCTGCGCTTATTTAGGTCAATTACGTACAAAGCCTAGGTCACTTCTGCATTCAGTCAGGTCAGTTATGTACAAAGCCCAGGTCACTTCTGCATTCAGTCATGTCAGTTACGTACAAAGCCCGGGTCACTCTTGCACTCAAGGCAGGTCAGTTACGTACAAAGCCCGGGTCAGTCTGCATTCAGTCAGGTCAGTTACGTTCAAAGCCCGGATTACCCCTGTACTTAGTCAGATCAGTTACGTGCATAGCCCAGATCACTCCTGCATTAAGTCAGATCAGTCCCGGATGAAGCCAGTGAGCTGACTTTGTGCCAAGTCTTTTATACCCCGACAACAACAGAGCCGGAATTCCCTACCTTATTAGGTTATAATCATGTTTTAAGCAAGTTAATTGGTACACTTATCTAACTACTTTCTACATTCCACATATGCACAGTATAAGCTAGCATGTTAGTGTCCTTTGCTCCCACCAAGCTGCCTTATCGGCATGTCTTGGCCTTGAACGCCTGGTTCTACCCAATATTAATAACACGTTTGCATAAAAGCACATTGAAAATGGAAAACAGCAGACATTTTAGGCTGCCTGGACATAGACATTTTCTTATTTCCCTTATTCCTATTCAAAGAACAAATATATTGTTAATACCTTCCTTGTGGGGTATTATTGTATATATCATTAATATGTAAAGTGTGGACAATAATGCTATGGGAGGTACTGTATCTCTTCCAATTGGCCATATTTTTAAGGTGGCCATATTTAAAAAATGATACAGCCGTCAGCAAGAACCTATTTCACCATTCCCAATAATATGAGGTTGTGGCAAGTACATTAGGGTTAGGCTGCGTGGCTGTGGTAGGTAATAGGTTAGCATTAGTGTGGTGACTGTGGCAGGTATAAGGCTAGGGTTAGGGCTTAATGGGAACGTTAGGGTTTAATTTGTAGGGCATGGTGGGTTAGGCTGTAAGGCATGTAGAGTTAGGGTTAGGCCTAAAGAAGAGGAAGGTTAAGCAATTGCCGGCAGTCTGCATTCATCTGTAGTATAATGGTCTTTCGATATGGCCTTCTACCACCAAGATAATTGGTAACTAGTTAGTCAAATATCTACAATAAGTTCAGGCACTGAGAAATACATTATGTAAGCCTATAAATACATGTATAAGCCTGTAAATACAGAATACAGAAAAAGGCATTGCCGCACAGAGATCAGGAGACATTGGAGTGTGAAGTTTGCCATACATGCAGAATATTAGCTGATGGTATGGAATTCATTTTCTAAAATGCAATACAATGGCTTGGCACTGTACCACAGAAAGAAATCAATAATGCCTCTTAATAAAATGCAGTGTCAGTAGGTTAAGAGCTGATATTGCATTGCATCTAAGATCGATTGTACTGTACTTCTTGATACTTAAAACATGGTATACTACAGTGATCTGCAGTGGCCAGCAAAATCATAACGCAAACTAGTAGATATTAACTCACCGCCTTCTAGGTGACACATTTCATTATTTGTTTGAGAAGGAAAAACAGGAGCCAGGAAATCAAAACCAATTCCCAGCATGTAAGGAGGAGTACATAACTGAGAAGGAAAAAGTAAATGTGAAATTGGGAGTATGGAGGACACCAGATTGTATTATGTATTTTATTTTGTTATTAAAAATAATAACTATGGTCCGGATTCACGGTTACGTAGTTTTAGTCTTACGTACGTTGTTTTAAGAATTGACTTAATTTTGGCTGCACCATTCCAAATTTAATTTTAAAAATGAAAATCAATATTGCGGAACGGGTACGATTTCAAAGGTCCCAATTGCAAATAGGTTCCCAATTTGGTTATTGTTCGGCTACGGGGTAGGAAGGGGTTAAGTTTAGGCTTCAGAGGGGGGAGGGGCTGCGGGACAAGGATTATGGTAGGGATCGGTTGTGGAGATCAAAGGGTTAAGGTTAGGTTTAGGCTGTGTGAAGGGGAGTGTTAGGGTTAGGGGAGGGTTAGATTGTAAAGAGTGGAGGGTTAAGGTTTGGGTTAGGCTGTGGGAAGGGGATGGTTATGGTGAGGGTAGTGTTAGGGTTAGCCTGTGGAGAGCGGAGGGTTAAGGTAAGGGTTAGGGTTAGGCTTTCAGAAGGGGATGGTAAGGGTGAGGGGAGTGTTAGGGTTAGGCTGCAGAGAGTGGAGCATTAATGTTAGGGTTAGGGTTAGGCTGTGGAAAGGGGATGGTTAGGGTGAGGGGAGTGTTAAGGTTAGGATGTGGAGAGCGGAGGGTTAAGGTTAGGGGTAGGCTGTGGGAAGGGGATGGTATTCAAAAATCATCGCTCGCAGGGGCCTTCTTCTCAGTGTAGACTGCAGAAAAGTGACGGCAGTCAGCACTCTATGTCCGGAAATCAGTCTGTTGCAAGACAAAATTTTCTAACCAGCAGCCCACATCTCTGGTTGACGCTGGTTGGGTCTTTTCATTATTTCTTAATTTTTGTCCATGGCCTTTAAAAATTATTTAAGTTTATTTTAGCTTATTGATATCTTAATATTCAGCCAAGAACCGCGTTTAGTCATCATATTCCTTCATCGCTTGTTAGCCTATGCGTCATTAGTATTGAAAATGCTGCTCTCCCTGTCTTCCGTTGGTTTTTTTATTAAGCAATCGCCGTCTGAATTCACATTATCTTATATTCATTTATTTTACCTTTGAAGATCTCAGACCACATCTTCATTTTCTTTAAATCACTACACATCTTAAACAACATGACCTTTTCTTACAGAAATTAGAGAAATATTAAATTCAGACCTCAGACAGTGTTTTTGTCTTCTTATGAGTCACCATAATTTGGCCAAATCATGTTTACAAGCTTTAATGTCACGTCAAGAAGCCTTATTCAGTGTGTGCTTTATATTTTCATGTTTTAAAAAAAAAAAGAAAGTTTAGCTAAAACATTCGTGCATCATCAATAAAGTAAGATGTCTTTAGTTTGTTATATGTCAACATGATTTAGATGTCATTTTGCTAAGCTGGTATATATTTAGCCATCATTGAATTGGAGCAAAAAACGCACATATATATATTCCTCTTACTAAAATGAAATGTCAGCTTAATAATATATCATATTGTATTTTATTACTGAATAGCTTTATAGGTCTCCATCCCTCCCAACAACTCATGTTTACTATACCTTGTGTCCAGTAAACTAGTTAAAATCTCTAGCAGATTTGCTCAATGACATTCCCAATTCTAGCAGGTATTTGGCAAATGATAACTCACTATTTTACATGAAATTGTTGCTTTAGTAATCTAGTGAATTTCAGGGCCGTGGTGTCTATTTATTGAGGCAAACCTCTATCTTATGGGAATGCATAATTAAATCAGGTATCGTCTGAATTATAGTATGTGCTATGCCTATTCCCTTACCCCTAGTATAGCCCACATGTACTTTAAAAATGGTACCTCTGGACTCCTAATATACTCCCCATGTATTTCATGCGGGGTGTATCAGGAGCCTAGATATGGCACATTATATGAAGTGTAAGTGGGGTATATTAGTGGTCTAAGCAGGCACACTATATACTGTACTCCTAAACACTAATATACCCCACATACATTATTATTATTATAAGTATTATACTATGTGCTTAGACCTCTAATATATGTTATTGCATTGTGGTTACAAAAATTTTGGAGTCAATAGGATACAGTGTCTATTGATGGGGTGCATTAGGATGCAATGTGTATTGATGGGGGGTATTAGGATGCAGTGTGTATTGATGGGGTGCATTAGGATGCAGTGTGTATTGATGGGGGGTATTAGGGTGCAGTGTGGTGGACACTAAGGTCAATTTGTGATGTTTGTAAGCGACTAGAATGCAGTGTGTATTATATGGCTATGATTAGAATGTAGGCCCGACATATTGCATATATGTCCAGTGTTTACCAAAATATGATACTGCGCATGCGTAGTAATTTTTTTACGTAATCTATGTATCTTTTCGTTACGTAGATCGCGTATATGCGGTCTTTAAGTGTAGTGTGTAAGGAGGTCAGTAGAATGTGAGGTGCATTATAAGGCAGTCAATGAAATGCAGTCTTCACAATATAGTGGTCAGTATTATTTTTGTTGATGACGATGGAGTCTATCTAATAATTAATAATGGTATATCTATTAGTTGAAGGCAAAGATAATGGAATATAAAATGAGAGGGTACAAATTTATAGTTTGCCGGGTCAACTGCCAACATTAAACTGGCCCTGATGGCAATGCTAAACTAGTCTTTTTTAATAAAACTAAGAAGCAATGAAAGACTTTTAAAGTGTAACCAGGTGTCAGCTCCAACAAATCAAATATATTTTGGACCACCTATGCCTCCTGTTAACCCAAGATTAAGTTATAAGACAGCACGGGAGGTCAAGTGGTTAGTACATCTTCCTCACAGTCATGGAGCCAGATTTACAAAGCTGCTGGTTTGGAAAAGTGGAGATGTTGCCTATAGCAACCAATCAGATTCTAGATCTATTACATACTAGAGAATGTCAGCAAGAATCTGATTGGTTGCTATCGGTAAAATCACCACATTTCCAAACCCGCAGCTTAGAAAATCTAGGCCCTGGACTCAGTTCCCAGGCAAGGCTTTATATGTGTGGAGATTGTATGTTCTCCCTGTGTCTGTGTGGGATTCCTCCAGGTGCTCCGGTTAAAAATGAACTCTAGTTTTTTTTTATGTCTGTCTTTATGTTAGGAAATCTAGACTGTAAACTCCATTGGTGCAGGGACTGATGTGAGTGATTGTTAAAATAAAATTGTAAAGCGCTATGTAATATAATATGTAATATAATGTAATATATAATAATATATAAAATATATATAATGTTGCTCACTTAAGAACATTTAAACTTCCAAGAATACATAATAAACATTTTCACATTAACATGAAAATATTTAAATTAGTTACAATAATTGAGTTGAATGTATATTATGCCAATACCAGTGTAGCTTTTGTTATATTTTCTTTTGACAGAAATCGACAATGCGTGGGAATAAATGTTAAATTTGTAGCTTGCATTTTGGTAATTCTAGCCATTAATATTAATATAATGAGTTAGGAGGAAATGTATTTATATTTCATGAAATGGTTCTTAAATATGTTCCCGTAAAATGGAAAAAGGATCCTGGAATTTTTCAACAATTTTTTTCAAATTAATCACAACTAACTGTAGGTTTTTTTTCCCCTTTACATTCACTCTAAACAATGTAATAAAAAAAGTTTTAAACAGTATACTACTTATTGGCCCTAAATCACACTTAGGTGCATACAGTTAAGAAAATTAGTAGCGCGCATGCATAATCATAGTGGACTGGATCCAGACTTAAGAAAGAGCTTGAAATTAAGAGAAAAAGGTTACTCCTGGGCTAAACCATGTTGATTTAAGGGGGAGTCAAGTTAATTGTATACTTTGCATTTTTCCTTCTTAAGTTTGGATCCAGCGCAGTGACTTTAAATAGAATCTTTTATTATATTTAATAGTTTTTATCACATTCAAAGGGTAGCGTACTTTATTTTGGGGTCACAAATATTTTATTAACACCACAATACATGGCGAAGTGGCCCAGGCACCTTGGCATGCTGACGCTTGTGGTACTACAAGTTACAACATGCCCTGCCAGACATGGGCATGCTGTGCCTTATAATACTATAACAGCATGCAAAGGGTGAAGTGCAGCCGGTGCTTGCTTCGTCAAGTATTTAAACATAACAAAGGGCTATTTTTAAAACATTTTTATAGAATTTCTAATAGGTTTTTTTTCATAAAATCACCGTGTTTTGAAGCTATAAAAAGCTCCATAAATCACCATCAATATAAAATTCAAGTGCCCCTTTGTAAATGCGCCGATGTGCTTCAATTTCAAAACACTGGAAAACTCGCCTTACTTATAAGCCTTCCTTAACAAAGGCGTGTGGATCAGTGGTCCCTACGACCACTGATCTGCACGAGTGTAGGATACACCTCCCGGGTGTGGGTCTCCTCTTAGAACAGTTTCGAACTGGCTGGGATTTCGATTGAATATGACTTTTAGGAGGCATTGCAATCGATCCCCAGAGCACCGAGCTTTCGGTGCTCCGAAATGTAATGAAAAAATAGTCCCCCACTCCTTCCCTAAATTCTAATCCTAACCCTCCCCTCTCACTACCCTAACCCTAACCCTCATTTCCTGGCAGCCTGACCCTAACCCATCATCTACCGCAGCCTGACCCTAATTGTCCCTTACCTGCAGCCTGACCCTAGCCCTTAAGCTCTCGCAGCCTGACCCTAACCAACCCTACCCCGCATGGAGAGGTTACTCACCTTTCCCTCAGTCCGGCGATAGCAGCGGTGGAAGGATATTGGCGGCGGAATCTCCATATGAGAATGGGTGAAGTATGCCGATCTTAAAAAAAAAATATGAAGTGGTATGTATTCGAAATAGAGACATCCGAAAAGGAACTTTCGGATGTCCCTATTTCAGAATTAGGAACTTCTAGCCGGGGACTGTAACCGACCCCCCCACACACACAAACACTGTGCAATTACCATGCTTCCCTCTCCACCCACTTTAGCAGGCGGAGGGGAAGCACAGCCCATTTCTTCAGAACTGGCATAGTATGGAACTAAGTTCATTACAATGCTAGGTACAGTATGCTAGCTTCACTAACGATAACACTAGCTTAACATCTGCAGATCCCTCCAGTCAAATCAGGCCACCTTGCGTGCATAAGTGGCCTAACGTACTTAACTCTGGATCTGGTCCTCCGTGTCTAAGATTCAGATGCAGAGGTTAGAGTTTCCAGCAATTGCATCCCTGAGCAAAAGATGTGATAGGCAGCCATTGATGCATACGCAAAGTTATGGTGGACTTTAGCTAGTCACTGCCTAGTTTAACTATTTTCGACTCCAAGTTTTATCAGCAGCATACATGATGCTCACGCCAAGTGACTGAAGCTTTACACTGGATACTCTTAGTGACTGAGGAATGTAGCAGGTTTTTATATATACATTAAAGCAGTTGCTTGCATTGCAGGGTAAATCAGATGTGGGGCCATTGGTATGTTTCTCATAGGTTTATAAGGGCATAGGGCCATATTCAGAGATCCATTTTTTAAAAGTACGCAATTTTACGCACGCACCTAGCAAGGCCACACCCACCAACACCCACAACACTCCCCTCTCCCGGCTGTGCAATCATAGACTTACACCTCCATAGACCACTCTGATCGTTAAGTGTGTACTTACGTGCGTATATGCCTTCCGTGCGTGCAATTCAGTAAAGCCGCGTCCTCATGCGTTCATTTAAATACCTCCCCCCACCCTCTTTTTTGTAAATTTTCA
Source organism: Limnodynastes dumerilii (assembly GCA_011038615.1). NCBI lineage: Eukaryota > Metazoa > Chordata > Amphibia > Anura > Limnodynastidae > Limnodynastes > Limnodynastes dumerilii. The sequence continues at coordinate 18,312 of WWET01001707.1, read as the reverse complement.
AGTACGTATTTCTACGTCGCCCATCCGTACGTATGTCCCCAAGTGAGATTCACATGTCCGTGCCTAAAGCACTTACATGCGTATATTCAACGTAACATAAAGTTACTACACATGCACAGTCAAAATGTACCTAAAAATACGCACGCGACTCCACGTGAAAACGGATCTGTGAATACGGTACATAATCTTTCAAAGTGATCATTCCAATGATTATAGATGGGCCCCTGCTTCCCGTGTCCAAGCTTTGCCTGGGGTCAACAGGATGTTACAATACACTGTTCTAAGTAGATGACATATGTAATTGTCTCAGTGGCGTCTTGCAGTTGTGATTGTGTGCAGATGGGGTCACACGCAATTTCTCTTAGCGCACTGTTTTCTCATTGTATTTCAGATTGATTGGTGCAGATTGTTCAGTCATTAATTTAACTTTAACAGCCAGGAGTTTTTTCCACAGGTTGTTTGTTGGAGAACCTCTGTGATTTTGGACAGCAGACAGGTGTTAAGGTCACTAATACTCCTTTTACATTGCCACTAAAAACCCAGATGGTTAGTCTTACACTCAGGTCAAGGCTCCAACAGTCCTGGTTTGGTGGTGATGTGAAAGGTACCAGGGTCCTGGTCCCGTGTCTAATGACCCTGGACTCAGACATGGGAAAAGAGAAGGGTTTTAGGTATTAGTCAGCTAGTACTTGTGCCCTTCTTTCCCAGGCCTTGATACCTCCCAGCAACTGGAGTCCTTACGGAAATTATTATATTTATGAAGAATCTTCCCCTCTCATATGTTATTTATACTACATTCTTTGCTGATTAGTCAAAGAAACTTCTGTCCAGTGAGATAATCCCTCCCCATTAGCAAATTCTCTAGTAAGGTCGACTTTGTATACTGTAAAAGGACATACATAATTACCATACGCATGCCTTAGCATGCAGAGTAGGAGGTAAGTGTATGAGTAGTTATCTGATTATTGCTTAATAAAACCAGTGATAATGCTAAATTTAGTTGTGCTTGGATTGAAATGAATGGATGTAGACAGCTGTGGACAAAATAGGGAGCAGATAGCAAAGAAACTAGGCATCACATAGCTTATTCTGCTGGATCCAGACTTAAGTAAGTGCTTGAAATTAGTTACTCCTGGGCTAAACCATGTTAATTGCAGGGGAGTCATATTTCATCTGTTGCAACAGTATTAGAGTTGAGAGATGATATTTCCTATCCCAAGTCTAGATAACAGTGTGATAATAAAGCTGGTCAGTATCTGTGTGCAGTAAGCAATTCAAAGATATAACCCTGCATGCATAGAATACAATTAACTTGACTCCCCCTGCAATCAACATGGTTTAGCCCAGGAGTAACTAATTTCAAGTACTTGCTTAAGTCTGGATCCAGCCCAGCAAGATATAAAAAAATAAAAAACTATAATAGCCTATTATGAGAGCAAATAAAGGCATTTTACTCCTATCAATAAATGTACCTTTTACTAATAGGGCTCCAAATGCCCCAGTAGTAGTGCTTAATATGCTTCTCCACTCCCTCCATGTTTTAAGTTCCCACTCTATGCCCAAGAAGGTCTCCAATACCTACTCCGTAATGTGTAGTTCTAACTCACCCCAAGCCCACTTTACTTACCTTTTCTTTCTTGTCCCTCTATAATGACTCCATCTAGATAATGCTGAAGTGCCCTCAGGGCATATCAGGCGTCTCTCCCAGCAACTAGACCCATTATAATGATGAGTGTGGGTTCCCGTTTCAAATTGCCCCATTTCGATAGGGCCGTTCAATCCCAGCCAGTTCCGAACTGGCTCAGATATCAATTGCTTATGCCTCGATAAGGCATAGCAATCGATCCCCGGAGCACCGAACACGGAGCTCCGAAAGGTAAGCAACCCCACTCCCTAACCCTAATTCTCT
>WWET01001707.1:0-10410 GCA_011038615.1 Limnodynastes dumerilii | reverse complement strand
TGGTTCGTGCCAGCACCTCTCCATTTATATGTACACTTGCACACATTTCATATATTGAATTAGAAGCACGGCCTGTGTTTTCTTGTTATTGTTACTAGTTTTACTCAAGATTGCCGACTATTTAAAGCATCCCTCCGGGAGAACCCGGAGGGAAGCCATAGAGTACTGCAAGGGGGTAGGGCTTAATAACATGATTTATGCAAATCGCATCATTAAGCCCCGTCCCCTGTCAATCACACATGTAATTTCTAGTGTTTCTGGGGATGGGCGGTGCCATTTGCACATATAGCAAATGGATAGGGACTCTTCTACAGGAGGTGCCTTGACGCTGGGCAGGTGAGCTTAACCTAATATAGCTATATTGTGACCAAAACCTCCTTTTTATGTATGTGCTGAGTAACATAGTGTTATATAATGTTTGTTTGCAGACCTCTCTTTTGTTCCTTGATGCTAATAATACTGGGCCGTATGCAGACTACTCTTTCAGACCGCATTTACGCAATCTACGTAAGGAAAAGATACGTAGACAACGTAAAAAATATACTACGCATGTAGGAAAAAATGCTAAACACTGGACATATATGTTATACGTCCGGTAGTCCACATAAGGCCCACTGACACTGAACAAATCCCGACAAATATAATCCCAACTGAAAATAATAACAATTGTTATTGTCACCTTTTTTTGTGACGCTTTCCGATGACCAGACAGGTTAGTTGGGTAGTTTTAAAGTTAGGCTACAGGGAGGGGATGGAGCTTAGAAGGGGAGACTTATGCTGCTTTCACATTACCACCCTGGCAATAACTTTTTCAACCCGGGTTATTGCCGGGGCTTTTTGGTGTAAAAAATTCAAAAACATGGGTAGGTCCCTTAAAAAACTCAATGGCAGACCCAGGAAATTCTGTGTCCCAGGTCATCCATGACATTGTGAAGGGGCAACGCGGGGCTCTCGGGTGCTGTGCCATGGTCAGCACCTTCCACATCACAAAACCCTTCTTTTTTCCTGTGACTGAGTCCCGGGTCTTTTGACCCGGGACCAGGACTTCTGCACCTTTCACATTACCACCAAATACCTGGGTTTTGGCCAAGACCTAGGTTTTTGGCCAAAAGCCTGGGTATTTGGTAGTGATGTTAAACTTAGAGGTAGGCTGCAGGAAGGGGATGGCTCGCAGAAGGGAAGACTTAGGGTTAGGTTGCAGGGAAGGAAGGGTTAGGAATTGGATAATGGAAGGGGAGGGTTAGGGTAAGAATTCAAAATCGATATTAGCGCTTAACTGTCAATAAATAGGGAATATAACAATTGTCATATTTCATATTATAATGACTCAAAATAGTCAGAATCAAAATTGGGAATTTATTTTTGTCGCCATTTCTTCCGTATTGGCATTATTATTTCAAGTCGGGATTCTAATTGTCGTCATTTCTACCGTGTCTGGATTTTTAGGCGCCAGAATTTAAGTTGTTTGGATTTCACATGGGTCGGTCAATGACACGTAGAAGTGTTTTTAGTTATCTGTATTTTAAACTTGTCAGGATTTTATGATTCAGGAAACTGGAGCCAGCATTTCTTCCATTGGGATTTTTTGCATCGGGAATTCGTATTAGGCACGGTACATCATTTTTAGCAGGAAAGAAATAATAACAGAAGACAAGGGGATAGATCCAGACCTAAGTGTTTGTTACGTTTCATCGCGTAGCGTATTTACACTAGTGTATTTACTATGCACTCCCCGAGCTCTCATTGGCCCTCTCTTCTTTAAATACTGGCACTGCCTTTGCAGCAGTGCCGGTTATAGCTTCCTGTTTAGTCCTGTAGCCTGCTCTCTTTGCCTTGTGCTATCTTGCTGTTTATTCTAATATTGAGTGCCCTATCGTTGCCCAGCCTTGTTCCAGCCTGTTATCCTCTTGTTTAAAATCTCCTCTCTTCTCCTTGCTGTTTAATCCTTTTCTGTGTCCCCCTCCGTTCCTGAGCACCTATATTTGTATCCCTTTTGTATTTCCTCCAGTGTAAGCTCTAGTGAAGAATCAGATCCTGCTAGACTCTGCGCCCTGGTCAGCTTCGTCCACCTCTTCCAGATGACTACCCCGGTCCTCCAAACCAGGTAATTCCAGTGATGTTGTAACATAATAACCGGCCAAAAAAGCATAGTTGGATCTCAGTCCATTCTTCTGTGTTCCGGTCATGGACCCTGCTGCTTCCGAAGCCATCAAGGCCTTGATCACTCAAGTGTCCCATCTGGGGCAGATGGTGCAAAACCTCACCACCAAGATGAATGCACAGGAACAAGCCATTGCAGCCAGTGGCGGCTGCTGCTGCTGCTGTTTCAGATGTCAAAGAACCTCTTCCAGACCGTTTCAGTGGGAATCATTCCAAGTTTTGTCTCTTCAAAAACAGCTGTCTCCTATATTTTCAATTACATCCCACTGCTTTAGGCTCCGAATCCCAAAGGGTCGGTTTGATCATTTCTTTGCTTCAAGGGGAGCCACAGTCGTGGGCTTTTTCGCTGGATCCAGCTCACCCGCCCAGGCACACCGTGGATGAATTCTTTAAGGTCATGGGCGTAATATATGATGACCCGGACCAAGAAGCATCAGCCGAAGCTAAGATCCGCTCCATAGGAAAAAGATTGGTGGAAGAATTCCGCACATAGGCTTCTGAATGTTGCTGGAATGACCCAGCTCTGCGGTCGCAATTTCGCCTGGAGTTATCTGAACGTATCAAGGATGCTCTGGTTCAATATCCGGTGCCTGAAACCTTTGAAGATCTGAAATTAGCTATCAAGATAGACTGTAGTTTTAAAGAGCGCAATATTAAAAAAAATGTAGTCTTTCCCATCGTCTCCACTCGTTCTCCCTTCTCAGAGGATGAACCCATGCAAATCAGTTAATTCCGGCTTTCTAAGATGGAGAAGGAGCGACGACGCAACCTCGGCCTTTGTGTCTACTGTGGTGGTAAAGCACACATGGCTGATAATTGTCCTAAAAAAGTGAAGCCTCCGGGAAACTATATGTCCAGATGAATACGGAGGAGATCCATCTGGGTATTAGCTTAATTTCCTCCTTAAATTCTCTCTTGATATCCTTTGTTGTCAAGACTTCCTCCTGTTCCATTTCTTCTCAAGCCTTCGTGGACAGTGGTGCGGCTGGCAACTTCATGGATTCTACTTCAGCGGAATACCTACTCACCCCTTATCACCGCCTATCACTGCCTGCTGTCTCGATGGTGAACCATTACCTGGAGGGCTCGTCTACCGTATTTCGGAGCCTGTTCAATTTCTGGTAGGGGCTTGTCACTCGGAAGTCATCCAATTCTACGTCATTTCATCTCCTGTGGCCAAACTGGTCCTGGGCCACCCTTGGCTGAATAAACACAACCTTACCATTGATTGGACATAAGGGGAGATCACTAAATGGGGAACCTCCTGTGAGTCTTGCCTTACCCTTCCTGTATGTAAAATTTATTTACCGGAGTCTGCCATTCCTCTTCAATATATGATGTTCTAGGAGATAAACTTCCTCCTTATTGGCCATATGACCATGCTATAGACCTGGTACCTGTTGCCTCTTATCCTAAAGGGAGACTCTTTTCCCTCTCCATACCAGAAACAAAAGCCATGGATGACTACATTAAAGAAAACCTTCAAAAATGATTCATTCGTCCTTCTCGTTCCCCCAAGGGAGACGGATTCTTTTTTGTATCTAAGTGGGTCACTCCGTCCATGCATTGACTTTCGGGCCTTGAATAAAATCACAGTCAAAAACAAGTATCCTTTACCTCTCATCACTGATCTTTTCGATAAGCTCAAAGATGCCACTATCTACACGAAAATTTACCTACGTGGTGCCTATAATCTCATAAGAATAAGTGAAGGCGATGAGTGGAAAACTGCTTTTAATACTCAAACAGGTCACTACGAGTACCTTAGTAATGCCCTTTGGCTTGTGCAATGCCCCAGCAGTATTCCAAGATTTAATTAATGATGCTTTAAGGGACTTTTTGGGCATCTTTGTTATTGTCTACTTGGATGACATTCTCATCTATTCTTGCTCTCTCCAGGAACATCGGTCACATGTCTGTCAAGTCCTTCAGAAACGCAGCGAAAATCAACTTTATGCCAAGATTGAGAAGTGTGAGTTCGAAATTACTGAAGTAATCTTCTTGGTATACCTCATTACACCACAAGGCTTCGCCATGGATCGTGCCATCCTGGAGTGGGCTCAACCCACAGATCTCCAAGCTATCCAAAGATTTATGGGCTTTGCCAATTATTACCAACGATTTGTCCATGCCTTCTCAGTTTTGATGACTCCCATCTCGGACCTTACAAAAAAAGGGGCAGATACTCGCAAAATGGTCTGAGCAAGCCTTGGAATAATTTAAACTCTTGAAAACCGCTTTTACCACGGCCCCTATACTCCGTCATCCTAATCCTGATAGACAATTCATTGTTGAAGTTGATGCTTCAGATGTGGGGGTCGGAGCTGTCCTCTCCCAAGAGAATCCTACTGACAACCGTCTGTACCCTTGTGCTTTTATGTCCCAAAAATTTTCTCCAGCTGAGAGGAACTATGATACTGGCAATCGGGAACTTCTGGCCATCAAGTTACATAGAAACATAGAAAGTGACGGCAGATAAGAGCCACATGGCCCATCTAGTCTGCCCATTTGTTTATTGAAAACTATACTGACCCTAGACCCTATTTATCCTCAATTTGGTTTACAATTTAGGATACTTAAGGAGCGCAAGTTTGAAAACACTTTTGTCTTTTCCACTGTCTCCACTTCACCACCTCGTACTTCCTTTTCGGAGGATGAACCCATGCAAATCGGTTAGTTACTGCTTTCCAAGATGGAGAAGGAGCGACAACACAACCTCGGTCTTTGCCTCTACTATGGTGGTAAAGCCCACATGGCTGATAATTGTCCTAAATATGTGAAGCCTCAGGGAAACGAAATGTCCAGATGAATACGGAGGAGATCCATCTGGGTATTAGTTTAATTTCCTCCTTAAATTCTCTCTTGATACCCGTTGTTGTCAAGACCTCATCCAGCTCCATTTCTTCTCAAGCCTTCGTGGACAGTGGTGCGGCAGGCAACTTTATGGATTCTACTTCAGCGGAAATTGGGGAATACCTACTCACCCCTTATCACTGCCTATCACTGCCTGCGGTCTCGATGGAGAACCATTACCTGCAGGGCTCATCTCCCGTATTTCGGAGCCTGTTCAGTTTCTGATAGGGGATTGTCACTCGGAAGTCATCCAATTCTACGTCATTTCATCTCCTGTGGCCAAACTGGTTCTGGGCCACCCTTGGCTGAACAAACACAACCCTACCATTGATTGGACAGAAGGGGAGATCACTAAATGGGGAACCTCCTGTGAGTCTTGCCTTACCCTTCCTGTACGTACAATTTATTTGCTGGAGTCTGCCATTCCTCTTCAATATATGATGTTCCAAGATGTGTTCTCCAAAAAAGAGTCAGATAAACTTCCTCCTCATCGGCCATATGACTGTGCTATAGACCTGGTACCTGGGGCCTCTTATTCTAAAGTGAGACTCTTTTCCCTCTCCATACCAGAAACAAAGGCTATGGATGACTACATTAAGGAAAACCTTCATAAAGGATTCATTTGTCCTTCTCGTTCCCCCATGGGATCTGGATTCTTTTTTGTATCTTAAAAAGACAGGTTGCTCCGTCCATGCATTGACTTTCGAGCTTTGAATAAAATCACAGTCAAAGACAAGTATCCTCTACCCCTCATAACTGATCCTTTCGATAAGCTCAAAGGTGCCACTATCTACACGAAAATCGACCTAAGTCTTGTCTATAATCTCATAAGAATACGTGAAGGCGATGAGTGGAAGACTGCTTTTAATACTCAAACAGGTCACTATGAGTACCTTCTAATGCCCTTTGGCTTGTGCAATGCCCCGGCAGTATTCCAAGATTTAATTAATAATGTTTTAAGGGACTTTTTGGGCATCTTTGTTATTGTCTACTTGGATGACATTCTCATCTATTCTCGCTCTCTCCAGGAACATCGGTCAAATGTCTGTCAAGTCCTTCAGAAGCTTAGCGAAAATCAGCTCTATGCCAAGATTGATAAGTGTGAGTTCGAAATTACTGAAGTGATCTTCTTGAGATACCTCATTACACCACAAGGCTTCGCCATGGATCCCGCCAAAGTTCGTGCCATCCTGGAGTGTGCTCAACCCACAGATCTCCAATCTATTCAAAGATTTATGGGCTTTGCCAATTATTACCGACGATTTGTCCATGCCTTCTCAGTTTTAATGACTCCCATCTTTGACTTACTAAAAAGAGGCAGATACTCGCAACTGGTCTGAGCAAGCCTTGGAATCACTTAAACTCCTGAAAATCGCCTTTACCACGGCCCCTATTCTCTGTCATCCTAATCCTGAAAGACCGTTCATTGTTGAAGTTGATGCTTCAGACGTGGGGGCCATAGCTGTCCTCTCCCAAGAGAATAATACTGACAACCGGCTGTACCCTTGTGCTTTCATGTCCAAAAATTTTCCCCAGCTGAGAGGAACTACGATATTGCCAATGGGGAACTTCTGGCCATCAAGTTGGCCTTTGAAGAGTGGAGACATTGGTTGGAAGGGGTCAACCACATCACTGTACTCACCGACCACAAATATCTTGCTTTTATCGAATCTGCTAAGAGATTCAACCCCAGATAGGCCCGATGGGCATTATTTTTCACCAGATTTTATTTTTACATTACATTACATATCGTCCTGGTTCTCTCAACAAGAGGGAGGATCCCCTCTCTCGCTCATTTTTGTCTGAAAATCCTTCCTCATCAAGACCATTGTCTATTATTCCTGCTAAATCCATAATCGCTGGATTCACCCAAGACTTACAGTCTCAATTGTTACAAGTTCAACACTTAAACCCTGGAAGCAAACCCTTGAATTGTTTGTTCGTTCCTGTGCCATTTAAGGAAAAGTTCTTCAGGAGGCTCACACTTCAAGTTCAGCAGCTCACTTCAGTATCCAGAGAACTCTTTCCTTTCCTTCCTTAAGAAAACTGTTTGGTGGCCTGCCATGTCCAAAGATGTGAAAGAGTTTGTGAACGCTTGTACTATCTGTGCTCAAAATAAGTCCTCCAGACAACCCCAGTGGGGTTCTCATCACCCTTTGTCTGTTCCGGAATGTCCATGGACCCACTTGTTCATGGACTTTATCACTGATCTCCCCGAGTCCCAGGGTTTTACCACCATTTGGGTTGTCATTGACAGGTTCAGCAAGATGGCCCATTTCATCCCTCTATCTGGTTTATCATCCGCTAAAACTCTAGCCAAACTTTTTGTCAAAAATATTTTTCGGTTGCACAGATTACCCTGGGATATTGTCTCAGATCGGGCTCACAATTTGTTGCCAGGTTTTGGAGATCTTTTTGCTTATTGCTACATATCAAAATCAGCCTGTTTTCGGGATGCCGCCCCCAGTCGAATGGTCAAACTGAGAGGGTCAACCAGGTTCTGGAACAATATCTCCGTTGTTTTTCTTCTGCTTCCCAAAAGAACTGGACTGACAATATTGCTTATGCTGAATTTGCATATAACATCTCCACGCATTCTGCCACCAAGATCTCTCCATTCTTCTGCGTCTCAGGTCTGCATCCAAGAGCCAGTTCTTTGTATTCCCTCGAACAACCCTCGGATCCGGACGTGTTGAGATTTACCCTGCACATTAAAAACATATGGAAAAAGGTCCATCAGGCTCTCATCAAAGCAGCTCTAGTCTCCAAAACTAGAATTGATCCTCACCGCTCCATCAGTAAATTCAAAGTTGGAGATAAAGTTTGGCTTTCTACCAAAAACATTCACCTACGACAGACTTCACAGAAGCTAGGTCCCCGTTTTATTGGCCCCTTTTCCATCATTCGCAAAATTAATCTGGTAGCTTTCCACCTCAAGTTGTCCTCTACGATGCACATCTCCAACACCTTCCATGTATTATTGTTGAAACCATATTTTAAATCCAACAAGTTTTCTACCAAACCCTTTTCCAAGCCCGCTCCGGTTGTCATTGACGGTAATGAGAAATTTATTGTTGAAAAAATTCTCGACTCCAAGAATGTACGCGGTAAAGTTTTTTACTTAATTCATTGGCGGGGGTATGGCCCAGAAGAGTGAGAATGGGTGGCTGCCAAAAATATTCATGCTGACAAAATTCAAAAAAAAATTCCATTCCAAGTTTCCTTAGAAACCTTCTGTTAGGGGTTCCTTAACCCTTTATCAAGGGGGGTGGGGTAATGTTACACGCCGCCGCATAGTCACAGCGGCGTGTATAGACTCACTGCTCGCCCGTACTGATGCTCTCTGCCCGCCCTCCGGGCTTGTGTATGGCAACCTGGACGCCGGATCACTCGTTCATTAAGCGCGAATAGCAGTGCGCTCTCATTGGCCCTCTCTTTTTTAAATACTGGCACTGCCTTTGCAGCAGTGCTGGTTATAGCTTCCTGTTTGGTCTTGTAGCCTGCTCTCTTTGCCTTGTGCCCTCTTGCTGTTTATTCTGATATTGAGTGCCCCATCGTTGCCCAGCCTTGTTCCAGCCTGTTAACCTCTTGCTTGAAATCCCCTCTCTTCTGCTTGCTGTTTAATCCTTTTCTGTGTTAACCCCCTCTGTTCCTGAGCGCCTGTGTGTGAGTGAGTTTCCCTGTTAGTACTGTTAGTCTGTTCTTCATTGTTCCCCTTGGTCTTTTCTGTTCTCTGTTTATTGTTTGTCCCAGTCCAGTCCCTTCTGGTACTGTCTTTTCCACTTACCCATTCTGTCTTATCCATTCCTCTTGCCCCTGCTTTCTCTAATCTTCCTCTTCCGGGCGTCGCCCTAGGGGCCGCAACCTGCGGTTAAATCTGCAGCACAAGTCTATCCTCACCACCAAAGGCTCTAGCGAAGAACCAGATCCTGCTAGACTCTACGCCCTGGTCAGCTTCCTCCGCTTCTTCCAGATGACTACCCCGGTCCTCCAACCCAGGTAATTCCGGTGGTGTCGTAACAAGGTGTCGTATGGATGAACCCGCCCCTAAGTTCGCAGTGATGCTGATAGTACGTAGGTTCAGAGTTACGTGGCATAACATCTGCCGTGCGCATGCGCAGTAAATACTAATAGGCGATTTTATCAACGACTAGCGTAAAATCGCTAGCATATGTAGTTTAGGATCTGGCCCTAGTTGATTAACTAGAGGGGAATGAAGACAGGAGGAGTGAAAGGGGAGGGGGGAAACTAAGAAAGAAATTAAATGACAGAGGGGGAACAAGGGCTATTGGCTCAATATAACAGTGAAGAGGAGGGACATACAGAAACAGGTGGCAAAGAGGGGTATAATCAGTGCTTTTTTGTAAAAAAAAAAAAAAAAGGTGCAGGTACTCACCCCTCAGTTTTAGTCCTTATTGCAGCCCCCCTATATATGCAGGTACTCACCCCTCATCAGCCCTTATTACAGCCCCCCTATAATATTGCAGCCCTCTCATACGTTTCAGTCCTTATTACAACCCACTTTTCATTTTGTATAATTGTGCCCCTTGTAATGTCCAGCCTTTATGTGTGCCCCTTGTAATCTCCAGCCTCCAATGTCTGCCCCTTGTAATATCCAGCCTCCATGTCTGCCCCTTATGTCCAGCCTCCATGTCTTGCCCCTAGTAATGTCCAGCCTCCATGTCTGCCCCTTGTAATGTACAGCCTCCATGTCTTTCTACTTGTAATGTCCAGCCTCCATGTATGCTCCTTGTAATGTTCAGCCTCCATGTGTGCCCCTTATGTACAGTCTCCATGTATACCCCTTATGTACAAGCCCCATGTATGCCCCTTATGTACAGTCTCCATGTGTGCCCCTTATGTACAGCCTCCATGTCTGCCCCTCCTTATGTACAATCTCCACATCCTCTTTTAATTACCTTTGATGTTCCTTCCTCCGCGGCGCTTCCTCTCTCCAGCACTTCCTCTCTCCGTCTGCTGGTCTGCGGTCTCGTGGTACGGTACTGGTACTGGTATGGGAGCCCTGTAGGACCAAATCTGTTTTTAGAATGGCAGTGACCGCATAGGTCTGGTCACTGCCATTCACAGTAACAGGTTTGGTCCTAGAGGGCTCCTGTAGGACCCCTGTATTACCTGTACTGCACTGTTAAAAGCCCTGCCGTATATACAGTGGCATGGACTTTTAACAAGAAAAACAACTTTGTCCCGAGAGCCTGATCTCTTGGGACAAGTTGTGAGTCGGACAGTCCCTCAAAAGTCCTGCTGTAATGAAAAAGGTGCCGGAACACTGTTCCAGTGCGTCCGACGACAAAAAAAGCCCTGGGTATAAAAGACTGAACCGTGGTGGAGAGAGGTATAATGACCATAAATACAATTGACCAGAATAAAAGTTTATTT
>WWET01001706.1:302963-318750 GCA_011038615.1 Limnodynastes dumerilii | reverse complement strand
GTGGAATAGCCTCCCATCTGAGGTGGTCCAATCCAATACAGTAGAACAATTTAAACATGCTTGGGCTAAATATAAGGGTATCCTAAATTGTAAACCAAATTGAGGGTAAATAGGGTCTAGGGTCAGTATAGTTTTGAATAAAGGGCAGACTAGATGGTATCGTATCCTAAATTGTAAACCAAATTGAGGGTAAATAGGGTCTAGGGTCAGTATAGTTTTGAATAAACAAATGGGCAGACTAGCCATGTGGCGAATTTAAACATGCTTTGGCTAAATATAAGGGTATCCTAAATTGTAAACCAAATTGAGGGTAAATAGGGTCTAGGGTCAGTATAGTTTTGAATAAACAAATGGGCAGACTAGATGGGCCATGTGGCTCTTATCTGCCCACTTTCTATGTTTCTGTGTTTCTAACCCTCCGTCTCAACCAGTGGCTCCTGCTACCGACATTAAAATGAATCTTCCGGACCGATTCACCGGGGATAGAAGTACGTTCTCCCAGTTTATGAATAGCTGCTTACTCTACTTTCAGCTTTGTCCTCTGGTTTCTGGTAACGAGCAGCAACGTGTCGGCCTGGTCATTTCCCTACTGCAAGGGGACCCCTAAACCTGGGCCTGCAGTCTACCTCCCGAACATCCCGCCCTTCAGAATGTGACTGAATTCTTTAAAGCGTTAGGAATTCTTTATGATGACCCAGACCAAGTTGCTAAAGCTGAGTCCATGCTACGCACCTTGAAACAGGGTAAAAGAACCGCAGAGGAATATTGTTCCGAGTTTCGCTGTTGGTCAACAATTTCCCAGTGGAATGATCTGGGGCTCCAGAACCAGTTCAGGTCCGGTCTGGCTGAACAAATAAAAGATGCGTTGGTTCAGTACACCTCTGCTACCTCCCTTGAGGATATGATGCTCCTGGTCATCAAGATTGATCGCCGTTTGAAGGAAAGGGGACTAGAAAAGGGGGCAACTCCCAGTTTTTCCATGGATCCCGCCTTTTTAAGATCTCTATTTTGAGGACGAACCCATGCAGATCGGTACTTTTCGGGTCACGAAACAGGAAAAGACCAGACGACGTACCTTGGGCTATGTCTTTACTGTGGAGGTACTGCTCACATGGTGGACCAATGTCCCAAGAAAAAGCCTTCTTCGGGAAACGCTTAGACCAGGTGGATATGGAAGAGGTCCACCTGGGTTTTAGCCTAATCTCTTTTAAAAATTCCCTGATTGTGCCAGCCAAATTACAATTTAATGGACAAAATTGTGATATCTCCGCCTTCATAGATAGCAGAGCAGCGGGGAATTTTCTTGACCATTCTCTGGCACACTTGCTGGGTATTACGGCCCAAAGACTCTCTCCTCCCATTACTGCCTGTGGTCTGGACGGCAAACCCCTCAAGGGGGGAAGTATCACCAACCTCTCCCACCCAGTTCATCTATCCATCGGAATTTGTCACCAGGAGGACTTGGAGTTCTATTTAATTGATTATCAGTCTGCTCCCATGATCCTGGGGCATCCATGGCTCAGGAAGCATAACCCGGAATTTAATTGGAATACTGGCGAGATCAGCCTCTGAAATAAGGAGTGTTGTACCTCCTGTCTCAAGATACCCGTCCTTTCAGTCACTCCAGTTGAGTATCAGCTACCTCCACAATACGCTGATTTTTTGGATGTGTTTTGTAAAAAGAATGCAGACTCTCTTCCTCCTCATCGCTGCTATGACTGTGCCATCGACCTAGTTCCTGGAGCCAAACTGCAGATTGTACTCTCTTTCCCGTCCGGAGGCCAGTGCCATGGACAGGACATAAAGGAGAATCTCCAGAAAGGGTTAATTCAACCCTCTAAGGCACCTGGCAGGTTTTTTTTTTGTAGCCAAGAAGGATGGTACATTAAAACCATGCATCAACTACCGAGACATTACTAAAATTTTTGTTAAATACACGTATCCCATCCCGTTAATCTCTGATCTCTTTGATGACCTGAAAGAAGCCACAGTGTACACAAAGATCGATCTGAGAGGAGCTTACAATTTGGTACACATCTGTGAGAGGGACGAGTGGAAGACGGCGTTTAACACCCAATCTGGCCATTATGAGTACCTCGTCATGCCATTCGGACTCTGCAACCCTCCTGCAGTATTTCAGGACCTCATCAATGACGTCTTACGTGAATTCCTTGGCAGATTCGTAGTCATCTACCTCGATGACATCCTCATTTACTCGTCTACCCTCGAAGAACATTGTTCCCACGTTCGCCTGGTCCTCTCTAAGCTCAGAGACAATTAACTCTTCGCCAAGTTGGAAAAGTGTCTATTTGAAGTCACCAAAGTTGTCTTTCTTGGGTATGTCATTACCCCCAAAGGGTTCTCCATGGATCCCGACAAGGTTAAGGGTATTCTTGAGTGGACCCAACCCTCGAATTTGAAAGCCACCCAGCGCTTCTTGGGATTCAGTAATTATTATTGGCGCTTCATCCAAGTATATTCGGTTCTGGTATCTCCCATCTCCGATCTGACCAAAAAAGGTGCTGATCCCAGTAAGTGGCCCAAAGAAGCGGAAACTTCCTTTTCTTCACTAAAGAAGGCCTTTTCTTCTGCTCCAGTGCTCTGCCACCCCAACCCGGACCGCCCATTTATCATTGAGGTGGATGCCTCTGAAGTTGGTGCGGGAGCTGTGTTGTCACAGGAAGATCCTGTTTCTAAGAAATTGCATCCTTCTGCCTTTCTCTCTAAGAAATTTTCGTCAGCGGAGAGAAACTACGACGTGGGCAACAGGGAACTTCTAGCAATCAAACTTGCATTTGAGGAATGGAGGCACTGGTTGGAGGAAGCCCAACATCAGATTACAGTCCTCACCAACCACAAAACTTAGCCTACATCCAATCAGCCAAATGATTGTCTCCTCGTCAAGCCCGATGGGAACTCTTCTTCACCGTTTCAATTTCGTCATTTCTTTTCGTCCTGGCTCCCAGAATACTAAGGCTGATGCCTTATCTCGCTCTTTCTTACCCGAGCATCTGCCCGTCAGTAGACCTCTACCCATTGTTCCTTCTGCGGTCATCATTGCAGGCCTTACTCAGGACTTTCATACCCAGCTGCTCCAGGTTCAGGATCAGGCTCCAGCACAGACACCCACTAATCGTCTCTTTGTTCCTGAAAGTTTCAGACGAGCAGTTCTCGTGGAGAGCCATATGTGTAAGACAGCTGGGCACCCTGGAGTTCAGAAAACTAAGGAACTTCTGTCTTGGACATGACAAGAGATGTGGAAGACTTCATCGGCAACTGTACTGTCTGCGCCTGCAACAAGACCTCCCGTGCTCCTCCTGCTGGTCCTCTCCATTCTCTTTGCACTCCCAAGTGTCCGTGGACACATCTATCCATGGACTTCATCGCCGATTTACCCATTTTCCAGGGTTGCAATACCATCTGGATTGTGGTGGACCGCTTTAGTAAGATGGCCCATTTCACTCCTCTAAGCGGTCTATATTCTGCCCAGGCTCTGGCAGAGATCTTTGTTGCTCAAATCATCAGACTCCATGGTCTACCATTAGACATTGTGTCAGATCGGGGCTCACAATTCGTGGCAAAATTTTGGAGATCATTCTGTTCCTTACTCCAAATCAAGGTGAGCCTGTCTTCCGGCAATCATCCGCAGACCAATTGGCAAACGGAAAACAGATGAATGGGCAGACGGAAAGAGTGAATCAATCCCTGGAACAATACCTGCGATGTTATGTGTCCAAACTCCAATATAATTGGGTCCAGAGCCTTCCCTGGGCTGAATTTGCATATAACAATGCCACACACTGCTCTTCCAGGATGTCTCCTTTCTTTTGTGTCTGGGGTTATCATCCCCGCTCCTGCTCTCTATTTCAGGCACATTTTGGCCTACATCATGATGCCCGTCAATCAGCTAAGAATCTACATAACATCTGGACCCAAGTTAACCTTTCTTTACAAAGAACAGCCTTTCGGACGTAGACAAGGGTGGATCGTCACCGACAGAAATTCTGATTCAAGGTCGGTGATAAATTGTGGCTATACACAAAAAAAAAATCCACATCCAACAACCCTCCAGAAAAATTAGGACCATGGTTTATTGGTCCTTTTGTCATTATCAAAAGAGTGAATCCAGTGGCTTTCAGATTAAAGCTACCCCGAACTTTTAGAATTCCTTCCACCTTCCATGCTTCTCTCCTCAAACCAGTGAAAAGAATCCCCAACTTCCCCATGCCTTCTTGTTCCAAGCCTCCTCCTTTAAATGTTGATGGCCAGAAGGAATTTGAAATAGAGGAGATCTTGGATTCCAGTCGGGTTCGGGGGCAAATACAATATCTCATTCATTGGAAAGGCTATGGCCCAGAAGTGGATCCCGGCTAGGAATATTCATGCCAATAAGATTCTCCAAGATTTCCATAAGAAATTTCCTTTGAAACCCAAGCCTAGGGGTGTCAAAACCCCTCATCAAGGGGGGAGTCCGGCATGTTACGCTATTACCTTTTCCCCCCTTCTCCGGCGCCTGCACCCACTGTCTCTTCCTGTATGTCATCACGAGGGCGTGACGACATGCAAATTAGCCATGTGCGCTTTGCGCATGCTGTCTCTCAGCTCCCCTATGTCTGCCACTCTGCTGTTCTGGTTGCTAGGCAGCCAGAACGCTCGTTCCACTAGTGCTTCTGTTGCTTTCTTGAGTGCCCCAGCGTTATCCTGCCTTGTTCCTGCTTGTGACCCATTTTTGTCTGTACTCTCCTCTCTCACACTTGCCGTTCTTATTCTCTGTGTATTAACCCTTCCTGTTCCCGAGTGACTGTATTTGTATCCCTTACAATTTGTATCCCTCTCTATGTGAGTGAGAGTGTGAGTTACCTGGTTCGCTTTGTTTGTCAGTCCTGTCTTGTCTCCCCGGTCACATCCGTTCTGTGTTTATTGTTGTATGTCATAGTCCAGTCTCTTCTGGAACTACTCTTCCTACTTACCCGCTTCTCCTCATCCATTTCCCTCTGGCCCACTTCCACTCTCTTCCTTCTCCCGGGCATTGCCCCAGGGGCCGCGACCTGTGGGTAAATCTGCAGCACAAGTCTATCCTCACCAGTAGAGGCTCTAGCGAAGAACCAGGTCCTGCTAGACTCCGCGCCTTGGTCGGCTTTGCCCGCTTCCTCCAGACGACTACCCCGGTCCTCATCTCAGGTAATTCCGGTGGTGTTGTAATAATAAAGAAGCATTGCTACTGCTCTCCTTTTGCTACTAATTGCTCTTTCTATGCAACCAAGCCCCTAACTTGCCATTCTCATTGTTTTGTTACATTACTTGGCTACCTTTAATTCAAATAAAATAATGATATATTTTACCCTTGATACCATAGGCAATATAACCAAGAAAGATATTAAAGTGCACTGGTCTAAGTACAGATTCCTGGGGAACTCCAAAGATTACCTTAAGAAGGAATTCCATTTACTACAACACTCTGTGTCTATCCTGTAACCTAGATCATATCCATGCAACTATCTTTGTGTCCAATCCCAAAGTTTTAAGCTTCTTTAACAGCCTGCGATTTGGCACAGTGTCAAAAGCCTTACTTAAATCTAGATAAGCTATGTCTACAGCTTCCCCCTTATCTAATACTAATACTGACCCAGTCAAAAAATTCAATAAGATTTGTTTGACATCATCTACCTTCCAGTGAATCCATTCAGCTTGGAATCTTGTAAGTTACTGGATTCCATATATAGTATAATTTGTGCCTTGGTTTCAATTAATTTTCCTACTACTGACAATAGGCTCACCAGTCGGTAGTTGGCCGCTTCCTCCCGACTTCCACTTATGCAGAGGGACATTTGCTATTTTCCAGTCCTCTGGAATCACTCTTGTTTCAAGTAACTAAATTATTTAGATAATGGTTTTCCATCACTCCTTTAAGCTTTTTTAGTATCCTAGGATGCATCCTATCTGGTCCCATTGATTTGTCCACCATCAGCTTTAAAAGTTCTTCTCCTGCTCCTCGGAGAAAGTAGTAGTAATTGCCTCATATATATGTATGCCTTTTATGTGTTAATAGACTTACTATTTAAAATTGGTCCCTTTCCCTCTCTTACCTTTGTCGAAATGTAATATAATTAATTGTTAAGATGATCTGCCTTAGACCTATCAACCTCATTAAGACTCCCACTCACTGTTTTAAAACTTCCTATACCCTCTTTAGTTTTTCATCTGTCATTTGTCATCTTTTGTCCCCTTTTTGTACGAAGTGCTCCAGTTTTTCCTCAATTTGTGTCTTTGCTGCGTAACTTTTTTATCCGTCTTCTGCTTTGCAATATACACCTCCCTGTCATTATTATACAGAGTTTGCTTATAATTTACAAAGGCCATGTTTTTTGCTTTCACCATTTTTGCTATCTCTTTTATATATAACATTGGCTTTCTTTTTTCTGTGGTCTTACCTAACCTTTCTGATACTAAGTACAAATAGAACATCAATTAGACAAATAATAAAAGATCCAGCACTCTAAATGTAGCAGCTGAGCTATAGAGGTGATTGGGTCTACCAACCCACAGTACACATCAAGAAAAATAAATAAAAACCTTCTAATATGCTCTTCGCTACATGTATATATTATTTTATAAGATCAACTAAACAAGTGGCTAAAAAAGTTTTACCATCTGATGGCAGGCAGCTTATTTATATTTAAATTAAAAGTCTTTATTCTTCTGTAATTCTGATCCTCTTTATTCAGCAATCGCTCAGGAACAGGCAAGAGAGAAAGAGAAAAAAATTGGTGCACGAGGGGAGGGAATCTGGGGGTTGAGTTTTATGTTTGTATGTTCTGTAATTTTACCATGGTGATTTAGAGAAATGTGTAGTTTTATGTAATGTATTTTTCTGATACTAAGGCCTGTTGCTGTTAATAATGAACTTTTAAAATTTCCTCACTGCTCTTGTACTCCTTTTTTGTGTCTCCACTCTGCCAAAGACTCATTTCCGCATTTCCGCATTTGCACAAAATCAGTCTATCTATAATCTAGCACCCTTTCTTTGCATGGTATGTGTCTCTCTCAGTCAGTAATTATACTAATCCATACTGCATAGCGATCACAGAATCCTAGGTTCTGATCCACAATTACTTCTGAGATTCTGTCACCGTTTGTAAGTATCAATTTTATGATCATCTCCGCTCTTACCAACTGCTTGAGGGACACTTCCTGTAATGAATTTAAAATGTCCCCTCTTCTAATGGAGCTTGCTGAAGACTTGCCCCAGTTTACATCACATAGATTAAAATCTCCCATGATTATTACTTCCCCTTATAATGCCATTTTAGCAATGTCTTGCAATATGTCATTGTGATCTTGTTCTGGTTGTTTATATATCACTACAGTATGGAGAACGTGCCTCAGTTTTTTTCTCCAATACTCCCTATTAAAGTTGAATTTATCCCTTCCTTCACATACATTAATACCCTTCCTCCAATTTTTCCCACTCTATCTTTTCTTATTAATAATAATAATAATAATAATAATAATAATGGACCAGATTCTCACCTACATTTTTTTCATCTTCAGAGCATAGTTATAAGTGTATAGCTACTACACATGCGTAGTAACTATTTTACGCTATCTACGTGCCATTTCGTTGCGTAGATTGCGAACATTCAGTCTTTAAAAACCTGTCATAGTAAGAGTTAAATCAGAATATTACATTTTAGAGAAAAATATAATTCTATCACAAGCTTTATTTTTTGATAATCATCACTATCTAAATACAAGGTTAAGAGAACATGTCAAATTCCAGGTCACTTTACAAACATCTATATCTTACTTAAAAATGATGAAAGTTATATACTATTGAGAGAGAATAGAGTAAAAGTCCAGAAGAAATGTTTGCTTATTTTGTTGTATATTAATAGACGAGAGGAGAGATGTTTACTTTTCTTGTCAAAGTCTGTTAAATGAATACGTCATTAGACCCCGTATAACTGTATAAAAATGCATGTTAAGAATGATGCCGTTGTTGTGCATTCGACCCTCAGTTGTACCACATCACACTCAGTTAAGGGCTGTATCCAAAAATAAATATATAATTTGGAAACAAGATTGCTCATCTTTAATCATCCATATATTATTAAGAAACGACTGAACGACTTCCGGTGGGCGGGCCACTCATGGTGGACGCGCTTTTACAGAGCTCCTCAGTCCATCTAGCTTAGTGGTGCTCAAGAGCCTATTTTTCAGCTTCACAAAGGCTGAAGTAAGCACCCCAGAGACGAGGATAGAGACAGGCAAGTGGATAGTGTCTGTCCCGGCTCCCTGTCACGTCTTCCACAGGAAGCAGAAGCCCTTAAAGTAAAGGGCGCGAAAATCGGCCATATTGGTTGCAGGACGCGGAGCGTCTGAGGCTACAAGAGGCCTCAACA
This sequence comes from Limnodynastes dumerilii, assembly GCA_011038615.1. NCBI lineage: Eukaryota > Metazoa > Chordata > Amphibia > Anura > Limnodynastidae > Limnodynastes > Limnodynastes dumerilii. The sequence continues at coordinate 310,348 of WWET01001706.1, read as the reverse complement.
GACGGGGCCTGCGTGTCATCTGCATTACCTGCACGGACTCACAGACCCACAAAGGATCGGCAAAGCCGGGACCCTGGTGAAGTGCAGCCGGAGCGAAGGTATATCGTGGTCGGGCGGCAACTGGTCCTGCTCCCATCACGTGAGGTTGTGGCAGCTACGGAGGTCGGACCTGGGCAGGAGAGGCTACTAGCCGTTTGGCATCTGGCGGGTCGTTGTCGGAGGAGTGCGGGCGTCGCCGGTTCGGCAAGGGAGAGGAGATAGCTACACAGCGGAGGCCTGACAATCACCACCCCCCCTTGTGCTGGCTATGCAGAGTCTCAGCTTACGACCCAGACGGGGTTTGTAGTGAGGAGAGCTCAGAGAGATCCAGTAGCGGGAGGTTGAGGAGGTCACCTGAGGAGCTTCTTGGTCAGTGAACCAGCAACGGAGGTGTCTGTAGTGGTCAGCTCACCGTGCCTGATTAGGCAGCAATGGAGGTGTCTACATTGGTCAGCTCACCGTGTCTGATTGGGCAGCAACAGAGGTGTCTACATTGGTCAGCTCACCGTGCCTGATTAGGCAGCAACGGAGGTGTCTACATTGGTCAGCTCACCGTGTCTGATTAGGCAGCAACGGAGGTGTCTGCATTGGTCAGCTCACCGTGCCTGATTAGGCAGCAACAGAGGAAGGCTTTCCTCAGGTCAACTACCCTGTGAGGGGGAGAGACTTGGCGATTCTGCTCTCTAAAGTGGACGATAAGTATTTGATCCCTAGTGCTGCGGTGAGATATTGGCTGTATGATCCACCATTTACAGTCATACCTTACAACATAGCCCTTGCTTGCTGATTGTATTGCGGTTTATATAAGCAGACTCTGTGTCCACCTTGATGCAATATATCTTATCTTGTGCCTATATTTTTGGTTTTGAGCCCATAATTTTGGTTGAGAGCTGAGTGATTATTAGATTATTAACTGTTCTCTTATACTATATAAGTGTGGGAACTAGGGGGTCAGCTGGGTTGTTAGTTAAGGCAAACCTCACGACCACAGTTAACATTGTTTGTTCCTTGTAAAGGGTTTTTGTGCTTCTTGTGGCTCAGAATGTAAAAACAAAAAATTCATCATGTGTGGTGATCTATTATCCAGGGCTACGGAGAGGTTGTTGTAATCGGTTACAACAATCTGATTTCTTGATCCGCCTATCAATAGGGTAACTCCTTAAACTAATTCTAAGAGGGGCTTTGATAAAAGGGGGAGGAAAGGGAAGAAAGGAGGGAAAAAAAAAAAAAAAAAAAAAGATAAAGAAACGACTGAACTTTTAATATAGGGGGTAAACTTTAACAGACCGCATGTACGCAAACTACGTAACGAAATAGTACGTAGATAGTGAAAAATAGTTACTACGCATGCGTAGTACCTATACACTTATAACTACGCTCGGAAGATGAAAAAAACGTAGGTGAGAATCCGGGCCAATATAATTATATCCCGGTATAGCTAGGTCCCAGTCATGATTTTTATTGCACGATGATTCAGTGATACCCACAATACCCAGATTATCCATTGCCATTATTGTAATTAGTTCAGGAGTTTTATTTCCCAAGCTCCTAGCATTTGCACACATAGCTCTTAGAGACTGCATTATGAAGCCTTTATTCTTCTGTTTATTATCATTACTAGATATGTGTATATTGCTTTTTATGTTCCAAGACATCCTTGCTTGCTGTCTTTATCATATTTAAATGTGCTTTTTATCCCATGGAGCTGTAGTTCCTGGCAAGCACTTTACCTGATTCCTAATTTTAGAATCTCTTTCCAGCTGTACAGCTTATGAGTTTTGCATGGGCACAGTCCTTGCACAACTAAAACATTCTTACCAGCATTATTTACTGTATTCCAATGGTGGCCCCCAAGAATAAAGACATCCTACATATTTCAACATGCATTCTAGCTACCTCATCCTGCAAAAAAAAAAAAATCTTGAAAAACTTTTTCAAACTGTTTCACGCTAATCAAAAATATCACATGCACTGCAATGCACAAGAGCAAACCTTATTAACTTTTTTTTCACTTAAAAGTAGCAAGGTTCAACTACAAAATCAGTTTGCAGAAATAATTTTAATAAGGGGTCCAAATCCAGCCTTCATCCAGTTTTAACTCCGGTTAAAACTCCTAGATGCTTGTAACATTAATATTTAGAAAATCAGGCTAGGAATATACATTTGCAGGCTATATCAACCTCATTTTTGTATAACAGACATTTGACTAATTAAGTAACACAGCCAAAGGAGTTAGTATAGCTGACTAATTAACTACCAAGAAAAAAAACAACCAATACTTTTAAGCCTCATGCAGATAAATAATACAAAATAACAAAACAACAATATGCAACAATGTTAATCTAACACACAGAAAATATTAACACACAACACTAAACTGCAAGGAAATAAAAAACATAGAAAAACAAGAATACCTTACAACTACACATGTAATATGCACAATACTAGGCCCACTCAGATAAGGTTACCTGTTGGAAAAATGGTAAATGGTGATGAAGGCTTAAGAGGGAATTAAATGCGAGCAGATTCTCAAAAATACGCAACTAAGTGGTAAGGCAACTCCCATGACACTCACCTCTTTCTTATGGGTTTTAGCTAACTTCCGCATCCATAGGGCAACCTTAACTGTGAATATGTATATTTCTGCTTAAGTTGCTTAAGTACATGTGTACATTGTAAACCACGCACTTAATAGGCCATATAAATGCCTCCTCCCACCAATTTTTCAAAACTTCCTTCTTATGTAGGACTGACACTCATTCTTACCTATATCAATAAGCACAGAGTTAAAATGTGTGCCTAATGGCTTTCCATGCGCATGTGCAGTTTAACCGTACCTAAAAATAAGCACGGAAAAAGTAGCACTTACTTAAGTCTGAATCAGGGCTGAAGTCTCCAGTTACAACTCCTAGATGCTTGTAAAATCAAAGCTTAGAATACTAGGCTAGGAAAATCAGGCAGGCTATGTGTTTATTACCCATGTGCACATTTAACATTATTTTTGTTTATATTTGTATCTTTGTTTTTGGAAGGTTATGGACCTTTCACATTGTAAACCATATGCAATCAAGTAAAAAATTGGACAAGATCTGATCTCCTTTCCTGAATACAACCTTTGCTTTAATTATTTATTTATAAAGTCTTTTAAGAAATATTTGGAATGGTTCTCAGTCTTCTGGGAGCCGGAAATTTTTTAAGCAAAGAAAAGGACGATTTTAACATGTTTGTTCACATGTGCATCTTTGTTGCGTCACACGCTCCCTCTTACCAAGGTTTTATTTCCATTGTTCTTCATGGCACAATAATTTCTTGTACATGAACTACCTAATACTACCTTTACTAATCTTTCTATCTATAGCCTATGTTTTCTTTTACACTTCATTGCTTGGAGAACCAATTTCTTCATACAGCCTACAGCCCAGACCTCTTCCCTTATTCAACTGTCTTTCTACTATTTCCATATGGATAACTGAATATTATGCATACAGCTAAACAAAAAAACAGAAATAAATGAGATTTATTCACCTCCCTATAAAGCAAAGAATATGAAAACGATAATATTTAAGAACTGTTGCAGATCAACGGCATCACTGGATGGGTGAGGACCATACCAGGTGACAGCTTCAAAGGTGGTGGCAGAGCCTCAACTCTGCAATTCCCTTTGGTGACTGATAAAATGTGAGTCCCATTTAAGCAGTGTAGCTATGTGGTGTTCCAGGAGTTAGAGGGTGCTCAACGAGGTTGTAACTTTAATGTAACTACACTGCTGGCCAAAAGTGCATTGGTGACACAGATATCGTGCCTGGCTTGCTGGCCCATCACATTATAAACATTTGTGGGTCAATCAGACAGTCACTGTGTCTGTGTTGCAGTGCACAGCTGAGCTGCAACAGCTCCCATGAGAATGACAGTGGCATGACCACAAGCTTCATTCACTAAGCAGAGAGCACACCGTAGAGGAGTGAAGAACAAGAAGAAGATAGATTCAAGAAAAATTAATTAGAGAAAGAAATAAGGAATGGCCATGGGATTGGATGGCTGGTGACATACAAGCTGGTAGAGGAGAAGGGATCACTGCAGGCATACAAGGGGATTAAATTATGATTGGAGACATAGAAGGGGGGTAGGGGATGGCTGGAGACATACAAGGGGAAAAAAGGATGACTAGAGACATACAAACAGATAAAAGGTATGGCTGGAGACGTAGATACAAAGGGAGAGTTGGGATGGCTATTGACATACAAAGGGGTGAGAGGATAGCTAGATACATACAAAGGGTTTTAATGGATGCCTAGAGACATATAAGGGGGGGAAGTGATGGCTAGTGATATACAAGGGGTATACCAAGGGTGTGTAAGGATGGCTGGAGACATACAAGGGTTAAAAGGAAGACTGGAGACATACAATGCGAAAGAAAGGAAAGTTGGAGACATATGAAGGGCTAAAGAGATGGTTAGAAACATATAACAGGGTAAATGAATGGCTGGAGAAATATAAGTGAGAGTAGTGATGGCGGAAGACATATAAAGGGGTGAAAGGATGACTGGAGACATACAAAGGATGTGATTGTATGGCTGGTGCCCTACAAGAGGTAGTAGTTATGTCTGGACACATACAATGGGGTGAAAGGATAGCTGGAGACATACAAAGTGTGTGAAGGGATGGCTAGAGACATACATGAAGAAGAAGGGTTGGCTGGAAACATATAAGGGGTAAAGGGAAGGTTGTAAAAATAAGGGACAAAAGTGATGGGTGAAAACAAACAAGGGGGGAAAATAATGGCTGGTACATACAAGGGCAAAATGGGATGGTTGGAAACATACAAGGGGTAGGATGGCTAGAGCCATACAAAGGGAAGAAGGATTGGCAGGAGAAGGTAAGACTGAAGATATACAATGGGGGAAAGGAGGGGTGGAGACTGTAGGCCAAAACCAGAGGTTAGCATTTCTGTGCATAACTTTCTACTGTACATGCTTAGAAAAGAATAGCAAGCAGTCACAGCCGATTCAGATCTCAGCGCAACTAGAGCTGTGATGGCTTCCATTGTTAGGGGCATGTTAAGGGAGGGAAGGGGTGGTGGGACATAGTCAATGAACAGTAAGAGCATGCCAAAGCAGGTGCACTGGATCCAAAGCAGAGCACAGATATAAAAAAGCACTGTTTATATTAAAATATTTGCACCAGCCACTGATCATGCCCAAGTCTAGGGGTCTGACCTTCTGTGACCAATTTCTTACCCTTGCATTACGATGTGAAACTTTAAATGCATTACAAAAGGTCAGAAATCACTTCCATATTGTGTATTGTATAGTGCATGTATTAAATTATTTCTACATACAGTAAGAAAAAAAGTCTTTTTTTCATGTTTTTTTTAAATATTGTTTGCTATTATTTTCTCATATTTAGATTCCTTACAGAGGCACATATATTAACTATAACCTCAATTTACAGTCAACATTACTGTATAATACCCTACCCTTGCGCAACATATTTAGGCACATAGCTGCATTAAGCTTAGCTGCTGTGGGACTGTATGCTACAAGATGCAGATCTGGATCAGAAAGATGGATCCATGAAGTTGAATGACATACAACATGGTTGCCTGAACTACTGTAAAATTGCCAAACTAATGCCTTATGATTTATATGTGTTAAAAATATATTTTAGTTAGTTCACGTGTCAACCACTGAATTCATTTCAGAGATAAGGCTACCCAGAGCAGATGCCCTTGTTAGGTGTAATTTTTAAGTGCAATATCCGTAATTATGATAATATAGGTCTCCAATGGCCATCTGTCTGAACTATATGACAAAATCTACCATTTGTGTTAATAGAAGATGTAGTCCGTGAGACTATGGTACCCACTTTGGATTGGTTTTGGATACAGAGAGTTAAACTCCAACCACAAACCAGTTTCTGTTAACTTATAGTTTATTTCAAAGATAATAAACTGAACAAAACAATGACATTTAATACAAAACGGAAATGACACAACATTAACATCAACCGAAAACATTAACATTCAATGAAGTAAAGTTCATGAAAAAATGACCAAAACACTGGCATTCAATTAAGAATGATATATATTTAGCTTTAGTTATTTAGTTGATATATAATATGTGGATATATATCACAAGATGCAAGGAGCCGCACCCCTTGGTGCTTACAGAATCTCACTTATCCCCGTTGTCTCTTAAACAATGCAAACACCCTTCCTAATTCCTTCTGTTATATAGACTCTATCTAGGATGAGGCCCATTACCATAACACTTTATTTGGTTATAATAAAACATTAAGCATTTGACTGGTACCTTGATTACATGTAGATTGCTTTATATTACCTCAAGTGCAGTAGCTGCAATACAGCTGTTTTACTACTTAAACTTTCTGTGTTCAAAGCCTTGCGAAAGCCATAATTGTAGCCTGTCAGATAGAAAAACACCAAAGCTTTAACTCTTTAGGTTATACCTTCTACAGAGGGTTTATATGTTTCAGTATTATGTGTGATTTTATTTATTTGTATACTAAGTTTTGTGAGAACTAGGTCTAATACCAGTCGAGGGGCTATATAATCACCATGGGGTGCATGTGTGTCCAGGCAGCTTAAAATGTATGCCTTTCTTCATTTTTTTTTGTGTTTTTAAGAGTATGTGTTATTAATCCTGTGTACAACAAAATGATACAAGGCCAAGAAATTCTGATAAGAGGGTGCTTGGTACAAACGTGATACTAACATTGGGGCAGATCCCGACCCATGCATGTATTACATGCATGCTAGGGTCTGTAAGAATGAGATACGGCCATTGTAAAATAGGGGTCTGCCCTTTTTGCGTAAAAGCTTGCGTACATAACAGAGCAACAGGTTTCCATGGTTTGGTGACTTGTGTTCTCAAGCTTGCTTGTTTCTTGGATCCTGGTCATGAATATATTCCTCAATTCCAGTCTCAGATGTAATACTGCTCGTGTCTCTGGATCCTGATATCTCAATGACTCCTAATATACTCCTGTCTCCAGTTAATACTCTGTTCATGGGGGCGCCACCCTTGTGAGGGATAAAACTCAAAGTATTCTAACTAATAACTTATATATTATACAAACAATGGGTCCAAGTAATCCTAGTATGAATACAACACTAAGAATAGATAAAGCACGATCTGCACAGGGTGAATGTGAAGTCAATTCAAGGAAATGTGCGAAAAAATTACTTCACTGAAAGGGTGATAGATAAGTGGAATATTCTCCCATCTGAGGTGGTTGAGGCCAATACAGTAGAATAATTTAAACATGCTTGGGATAAATATAAGGATATCCTAAATTGTAAACTAAATTGAGGGTAAATAGGGTCT
>WWET01001706.1:269233-297765 GCA_011038615.1 Limnodynastes dumerilii | reverse complement strand
ATATATATATATCTCCTCTACATTATACAAATGCTTTGATTCCTATTTTCAGAAATTCTCTTGGCTTGCACCCACTCTCGGAATTGCCCATTAAGACTATCCCCTACTCTACAAACTATCCTCTACTCTACAAACTTTCAAGTGCAACCTTAAAACTCACCTCTTCAGACAAATTTACTAAATTTCTAAACCTACTTCTTAACATTTGTCTGCCCTATTTCCAACTATCCTGCTACCCAGTTTTCCGTCCTGTTCCATGATGAACACAAACTTGAACACTTTTTTTTTCTATACTAAAATTACCCTCAGTTCTGCTACTAAAAGTGTTGTGTGACTGGATCACAAAGAGCACTTTTACCATAAATCCTGGCAGGTCCATTGTCTGTGATATAGTACTTGCCCTTATGTGTAAGACCACTATGTCCAATAGACTTTAAGCTTGCAAGCAGGGCCAGTGGTGGTAAGGACATTTATGGTAAGGACACGGACAATTGGTGGTATGAAAATATAAAAATAAGAAAAGTAAATAGAGATTTATAGCTTTTCAATTAAAGCAGTGGGAGACGTGATGGTATGGCATACCCTTGCATACCCCCTCACTTTGAGTCCTGCTTCTAGTTCATAAAAAACTCAGCTTTTGTGCATAAAAGGTTAAGAAAGACAATGGGATGTAATACAGTGTGTCAAGTACAGTTCTGAACTTCTTTTTAAAAATTAGTGTAACCATTTTCTTTAAAGATAAGTGACCCTTAAGAACTAAGAAGAATTTAGGCATTACATTCTTTTATCCAGTGATTGTTATTTTGCAAATAGAGCAAGAGACCACCAGTAACAGTGTACCATAAACTGTGAATTTTCACAGATTATGGCCAGATGCAAAATGCACACATTTTGCCATTGCAATTGCTTATAACCAGAGGGGAGAGGACATATGATATTGCTTACATTGTTGACTTTCTCTCTATACTTGTAAAAGAGAAAGTTTTGGGATCTTGTTTGAATGTACACTGGTACCTGTCATCTAATTGTTCAATGCAATGCTCTACTTTAATAATGACAGTGGTATGCTTGAATAACCCTTTTAATGTAATGGGCAGTTTCAACAAACAATCACTTAATTAGGCCTTCATATTATTAAACAATGTGCAATTCATTTGTGTTTAATGTAATAATTTATTTGGAATTAAGAGATCATCATTAAATGTAAAATTCTTGAACAGAAGTTGGTCTTTATACCACTGCATGCAACTTATTTGTACTAATTAGAAAAACTGGTTTTCCTCTTAGAATGAAATGCAATTATATGTTAGTATGTAAAAAGCATTGCATTAAAATGAGGAGTAATGACATTATAGCTAAAAGCAGACACAGAGTCTTAAATAACAGTCCATTGTCCCTCTTGACAATGCACTCAACCATCTGTTAAAACATGTAAGTACATTTAAGTGTTACAAATTCAGACACCTCCGAAAGATACTTTTAAAGTGTTATCCAAATTATAATTTCAAGAAACTAGTATATTTGAATTTCAGTGCAGAAGGTTTCCATCTATGGAAATTGACAAATATAGTTGTGATGAGCTGCTGCTATGAGACTAACATACTGAGAAGCGGAGTCTAACTACCAGGTGGTGTTTGCCAGAGCCCCTGATAGTGCGGATGGACTTGGCTCCACCCAAGAAGCAGGTCGCGGCCCTCAGTGGAAAATCCCACAGGAGAAATACTTGGAGACCACAACCAACTCCCACACAAACAGGCCAGGGAGCAGATAAGAAAGAAAGGTAAGCACAGGTTGGTATGAGTGCAGGCAGACTGTCATAAACAGAACTGTGCAGGGGGAAAGCACCAAAAGCAAAGTACACAGAGGAACAGAAGTACTAGCAAGTGGACTGGATAAACTGACAGGTGGTGGTAATCAGAGTAATGCAGATTGCAGCACAAAACACAGCAAAGCACAAGACAGCACAGATAACAAGCAGACAGACCAAACAGGGGCACTCAGCTCACACATGCAGGAGGCAGAGGTACAGGAATAAAGGAACAATAAGCAAAACAGGGACTCAGAATAACAGGATATGAGCTAATATCACGATAGGAACACTAGAAGCTATAACCAGCAAGGAGGCTATCAGCTGACTGCTAATTAAGGGGAGAGCCACATCTCCATTGGCTGCTGAACACACACACCCTAATCCTTAGCAAACAGTAATACGTAGTCACAATTTTAAGAGATCTTGAGCAAATTTACAATATTCAGAATAATGCTATACAACCTGTTGATGTGCTCAGTATTTTGATTTTGGCATATTTTTAAAAGCACTGAAATGTACATTGTTTGAAAATTGTATAGGATATAGCTCTGACTCTCCTTCCCCTCATTTTGTCTTTTTATTAGAATATACATATAAACCTTATAACCTTATAAATAACCCATGAATATATACTGGCATTGTTAGTCTTCATGCATTATTCTTTTTAATGCTATAAAGGTATAATACATTTATTAGCTAGATGCTAAGTGGTTGAACTGTATTTAGTGCACAGTAAAAACTTGAAGCAATGTTACCAAATGTTTATAATATAATGTATAGTTAACATCAAGTTAAACATTTATGAAATCCAGTTCATATGATACAAAAATAATTTATGTTACTTAATCATTTAGCAATAATGCTACTTCAGGAACAAATCTCAGCTCCAGCACATAGGCATACATTTGTAAGTAGAAGACGTAAAGCAATATAATAAATACATAATTCTAATGCACACTATTCTAACCTCATTCTGGAGTTTACTATTCAACACATAGTAAGCAAATAACAACTATTATGAAATCAATGTGATGAAAGTATATAACAAGGGCAGTTCTATGACAATACCTTTATCGTTATGAAACTTTGTGAAACCATCTTAAAAATATTAAGCACTGTTAGTGTTAAGAAAAACCCCAGAAGAAGAAAGCCAATATGGTTTTTCAAAAGGTTCAAAAAAAATTCAAAAATTCAAAAGGTTATTATATAATATTATATGTTATATAACACTAAAATAATGTTTTAATTCTAATAATGGAACATTTAACTATGTATATTGTTGCTACTAATATTGTTATTATTATTATTATTATTATTATTGTTATTAGAGGTAGCAAGTATAGTGAAATAAAAAAAGATGGTATTTAGGAATTATAAACAAACACAGGATAAAGATGGCAGGGAGGAGGATTGAGTAAAGCAGAATTAGGCTAAAAAGGTTATCAGGGCAGCAAAGGCACAAGCTGAGGCAAAACTGGCTCATTGGGTACAAAAAAGGGAGAAAAGCTTATTTTCTTATATAAATAAAAGGCAAAAAACTAAAGAGGGTATAGTAAGGCTCAAAATGAGAGTTGGAGTCTTGTTGAGGTTGGTAGTGTTATGGCAGATAAGTTTTACAATTATTTTTGTTCAATATTCACAATAGAAAAAGTGGGGAAGGGACCACTTTTAAATAGGAAGCCTATTGATACAAAGAAGACAAAGAAGAATTAATTGTACTTTCATCAAGGAGCAGGCATTAAAAGCTCTCAAAACTGAAAGTGAACAAATCAATGAACTTAGAGGGGTACTGTCAAAACCATTAACTGAAATATTCAACCAGCCACTTGTAACAGGAGTAATCACTGAGAATGGCCTTTTTTAAAAAGGGCTGTTTAAGAACCCATTCCTGTAGATGGAGCTTGTCAGAAACTTCCTGTCCAGCCACAGACAGGTAAGGGACGCTTTCTATTTCCCCAGCCCTTACTATTTCTTCCCTTCCCTTCCATTACCCTAACCCTCCCTTCTCCACAACCTAACCCTAAGTCATCCTTCCCAGCAGCCTCACCCTAAGACTCCCTTCCCCACAGTGTAACCCTAAGTCTCTACTTCTAGGCTTTATCCCCTCTCCGCTGCTTAACACTAAGTCTTCCCTTTACCCATCCATCACCTCCCTGCAGCCCAACCCTAAGACTACCCGACTAAAATACATCCCCTCTCCGGTCCTTTGGGAAGCGTCAGATCCAATGGTGATTCTGCGGTGGGATTTTCCTAATGGAGCCATATTCTAAAATACACAAAGTCAACAATTAGCTGTCAGCTATGTGTAAAATCTAAAATGGTTCCAGAGTAATGGAAAATAGTAAATGTAGTAGGGAAGGTATATTCAACTACTGACCAGAGAGCCTAACATCAGTAGTAGGGAAATGGATGGAAACATTGTTAAAAGAACAAGTTTTACAATATGCAGTCATTTCAAGATCCCAAGCAGCATGAATTCACTGGAGAGAGATCCAGTTTTTTGACTGGGTTACTAAAGTATTAGATAAAGGGGGAGTTTTAGACATAGCTTATCTAGATTTCATTGTACCACATTGCAGACTGTTAATTAAGCTGGAAAATTTTGGATTAGACTCAAATATAGTTGTGTGAATATGATCTTGGTTTCAAGATAGACAATAGAGGGTTGTATGGGGTATTGAGGGAAAAATATGCCTTCCTGCAGATGACACAAAAATATGTGATGGCTGACACACCAGGAGGGGTAAAAAAAAAATTGTGAGGTTCTAGGTAGACTAGAGGAATGGTCAAAAGTGTGGCAACTGCAGTTTAATGCCGCAAAATTATGTACTAGGGGCGCAAAAACCCAATATATAATTGAAACTCCATTTTGCATAAAAAAAATTATATGGTTAGATAACAGTTAATGTAGACATTCTAATGTACCTTTTCATAATCAATACACAATGATTTCAGTATCCATCTGTCTATTCTTTTTTACCAGTTGTATACAAATTTAAGCACATTGGGGTAGATCCAGAACTACGTCCGTCTAAAAGACCGCATATATGCAATCTACGTATCGAAACGATATGCAGATTACGTACAATAGCTACTACGCATGCGCAGTAGCTATTGTTTATTGAATTACGTCCGTCTATGGAAGATGGACGTAGTTCTAGATCCGGCCCATTGGGTCTGATCACACCCAAAAAGCTCTGGCTTTTCTGTTCTATAAGAAATAACCTATTTACACTATCTATTTACAAATTAGGTATGTAGATTAACGACATGCAGTCTTCAAAGACTGCACATAGTGCTTTAAGCAAAAACATTAGCTTGGGAGAGAGGGATAAGGGAAACACCATGCATATTTTCCTTCTTAGATAGCCTAGGATAAGTAGCCTATGGTACTCCTAAATGCCATCAGGCTCCTAAAAACAGGGCGATTTGTGGGGCTGGGCATGAGATATACTACGCATGCGTAGTAGCTGCTATTGTGAAATAACAGATGTATGTGGAAGACATACAGTGTTGTGAATCCGGGCCTATATGAGGTTCATTATTTTTTGATGCACATTTATGCGTACGGGTTATTAATACTGTGTAGAACCAGACATTACAAGATCAAGACATTCTGACAAGGGTAAGCTTGGTAGGAAAAGAGGTTACGTGATATTAACATTATGCAAAGCTAACCTATACTGCGCATATGTGGAATGTAAAAATTAGTTAGATAAAAAGTACCAATTAACTTGTTTAAAACATGTTTTAAACCAAATAAGGGGGCACTGTTACTGTCTGGGATATATAGGTCTTAGTACAAGGTCAACTCCCCAGCCTCGCCTACAGGGCTGACTGTAGCAGTGCCCGCTTGACTTATCCAGCTTGATAACAATTGAGAAAGATGCTCCTTGATACCTGTTGAATATTATCTAGCAATAAATATTATTCAGGTTTTTTGCTTAATAGTTCTATCACATATTATGGTTGATTAAGATTTGTCTTATGCTGTCTCCTTTAACTCTTGGTATTTTATTATTTAAGGAACCCTCAAGTTCCACCGGGAACAGGCAGGTTTGCTGAACAATGTGTAGCATTCTGTTTCATAGTGTAGTATAATGTATTCTGCGTCCAGCTCTATAAATACCACCTAGCAGTTTTCCAATTCATTCACGCTTATAAAGTCACCTAAGTCGAGACATGTAGGGATAGTTCCAGCTCTCCATTTGGCTATTATAACCTTAGACGTTAGACTTTGCCTGTACATCTAGCAAAGTAAGGTAAGGTCAATGGACCTGATTCACACTAAAATAAAGTAAAATTGCAAACGTACCTAAATATACGCATATGAAAAATCCGCAACACCGATTCAGAGAAAAGAAAGAAACCGATTAACCACTCACCCTGTGTCAGGAGTGCAACGTAAGGGCGTAAGTCTTTCATGCATATAATTAGGTACGTGTACACTTAATTAGCTGTGAATCAGTTGTGCGTTTAGGTTCTTAAAATTGCTTAAGATTCAAAGATACGAAACTAATCGCACTGATTAGGCTTTGGAAAATTAACTTTATTTATATTTTTAAACAGGTCGTGCTCTGGAAGCACTGTACACGTCTATACCACATGAGAAGGGTCTATCAGTACTTAGGGATGTTTTAAACAATGACCCTTTGGTGTCTAGTGCGTTGAATGAATTTCTGGTGGCTTGTGCTAATTTCATCTTACAAAAAAATTATTTTACTTTTTTGGAGGTGGTGTACCTCCAGATCAGGGGCACGGCGATGGGCACAATTTTCGCTCCCAGTTTCGTGAATATCTATTTGGGGGACTGGGAGCAGAGCTGTGCCCACACACATCATCTTAGTCATCATATTAAATACTACGGTCGTTATATAGATGACGTGCTCCTGATCTGGGATGGTAAAAGGGATGAATTTAATTTATATGTGGATTCTCTTAATTCCAATAACTATGGCCTTAGGTTTACCGCCAAATTTGGTGGCCTACAAGTAGAGTATCTCGATCTTCTCCTTAGTGCTCCAACTCCACCTGAAAACACAGTGTCAATGTGTACATATTTTAAGGAGGTGGACAGCAACTCATATTTAGAATATGGGAGTTGTCACCTTAAAAGTTGAAAAGACAATTTACCTTTTTCGCAATTTCTACATTTACGCAGAAATTGCTCAACTATTGAGAAGTTTGAGGAACAGTCTCTTACCTATATTTCCCGGTTTAGAGAAAGAAATTATCCCCAAACTCTTATTCAAAAGAGCTATGTAAGGGCCAGGAATTTGGAGAGGGAGCCACTATTGCAATACAAAAATAAAAACAGAATTAAAATTGGGGCTTCTCCTTCTATGATTCCTGATGTTTGTAATAGTGACAGCCCATCGATATCCATCCCTGAAACTATAGATTCTTTGGTTACCGATTTCAATAGTTGTAGTGGCCAAATAAGGTCTATTGTTAATAAACATTGGTCCATTTTGAAGTTGGATCTTCTACTGTCTCCCTTTTTAGCCAATAAACCTTCTATACGGTTTAGGAGGGCTAAAACCCTAAAATCGTTTTTGACCCCAAGCCTGCCTAATTCTATTTATAATAGATATTGTTTCTTATATATATTAATTATCAACCTAATGTGTAACTTTGTTAATAAGTAGGTTTCGCTTGGGTTAATTTTCTTATTATTTTCAATTACTAGAATATCCATAATGTTCATTTGTGTAAAACCTTTTTTTAAAGAAATTTTTTTTCAGAAGTTGCTGATGTTTAACCATTTTGTTTATTGTATTATTCATTCCAACAAAAATCTGTTTAATTAATGCTGCTATCGTTAAATTAACTAATGTAGTTATATAACCTTTATGGTTAAAAGTTTGTCCTTCACGAACCCTGTCCAATCAATGCTTGGAGGGTTGGTATTTAAAGCTGCCCTCACGTCATCCTAGCACAACCCCCTGACGAAGTCTGCCCGACGAAACGCGTAGGGTCGGGGCTAGGATTCCTACCCCCAAGAACATACCCACAACAACCGTTCCCTGCTTGTGCTTTTTTCAACACCGGACGCTATACCCTATCCAGGACGCTGGGAAAGGAGCGATTCCATCTGCCTGTAGGAGCGGTAGATCTCTATGTATGATTGCAATGTGTGACTTAGGATCCCATATATGGGATCCTTTTTATCTGGTACACTGCTGAATTGATGACCATTATTTTATGCCTGTTGGTTTTAAAATAAAAACTTTATTGCACCATAGAGCGCTTTTATTGCACCATAGAGCGCTTTCCATCTTCATATATATATACATACACAGATGTGATGTAAATAACATTTACCCTCTAGAAATATACGAGACAGAGGTAAATTCTTAGTGGCAGGATTCAAGGAGAAATTTACAGTATCTTCTATGCTACATGACCCTGTAAATATGGAGAGTAAAATTCTTACTTACGAGTACAAAAATGACTGTTTTCATTTCTTAGGTGAAAAGTGTATGTAAAGCTGTCCATACACTAGGGTGATTATCGCTCCCTTCAAAAGATGGTTGAAAAACTGGACGCTTGAGGAAAGATCCTGATATCGGCACAATACACTTCTACTGGGAATGATAATACTAGCTGCAGACCCATACAGCAGCCAATTGGCTGTCTGAGGTCTAATTCTGATTGGCTAGGCCTCCTGTCAATCTCGACAAGAGACCCATTCAGCTAGCCTATTTGCTGGCTGCAAAAAAATATTATAAAAGAAAAATTATATTGTAAGATCTTCAGCACCATGCAAAGCCTCTCACAGTGACAAGCTGCATAGCTATGTGATAGTACAGACAGAGGGATAGAGGACACAGGGGACACTATGGGGTCTATTTACAAAGATCATTTGCATGCGATAATGCTCAGGCTGGTGTCAAGGGTAAATATTCCAACAATGTCCCCATATACCCCTCTTTTCATCACCCTAATAGTTATTACAGGGAGGAAAAAGGGGGCATGTATGCGGAGACCGCTGGAATAAACCTACGTGTATAAATGTAAAAAAAAATAAAGAAAATAATTCTTTTTTTTTTTACATAAAAATAAATACATACCTTTTAAATATTAATTATTGTAAAAAAAAATAAGAAAAAAGCAAAACTTACCTGTCCGGGAGACGCGTCCGAATGAGGATTTCAGAGTCCTGATATGTAGACACTGTGCATGTGCAGTGTTTTTCATACCTGGACTTGACATTTTCAGAAGATTTCAGAGCTCTGAATGGAGTCTCTGCGCATGCACAGAACTTCATTCATACGTAGTATGAATGCAATGTCCTGCGATGAGATCATCGCGGGACCTCCCAGGGGGGGTAAGTATTAGTAAATTAAATGAAAGAAGCTGCCAGGCTCACCGTGAGGAGAAACGAGCCTGGATCACCTTTATTCCTTTAAAAATGAAGTCCACTGTATATAGACCCCCATGTCTTCTCTTCTTCTGTGTGGGTCCACTGTCACTGTGCTGCATATATAAATTAACTCCTATGTCTTCTCTCTGTGTGGGTCCATAGTCACTGTGCTGCATATATAAATAGACTCCTATGTCTTCTCTCTGTGTGTGTCCATTGTCACCGTGCTGCAAAATCTCAGACTGCAGTGCTGTGACAGTAGATCCAATAATTGCAAATGCTCATACACCATAAAACATTGGGAGCTCTCTCCTGATATAAATAAAACATATCAAACGATCAAATAATTGTACTAAAGTGTTTCTGGGTATTTGAAAAATCCATCCTGGTCAAACACTACAGCGATTTTTGGCTCGATCACCCAATAATTGGATGATGGGCCTGATATTTGCTCCAGTGTATGGCCAGTTTAAGAGTTTTCTAAAAGTGAGGGAAATATAAAGTGGCATAAATGAAGAAAAAAAATCTGATTTATCCTGCCAATGTGTGTTAATACTGTTAGATTTGTACTTAAAACACTTGTTTGTTAATTTTTTAAAACTAGCTGATTAAATAGTAATAAAAAGTGCTTTAAACTAGTACTAGTGTAGCAATGCTGACAATAAAAAAAATCACTGTAAGCCATACAGGACCTGATCCAAAGCTGTGATTCCATGGGCCAGATTTACTAAGCTGCGGGTTTGGAAAATTGGAGATGTTGCCCATAGCAACCACTCAGATTTTAGCTGACATTCTCTAGTATGTAAAAAGAAAATGAGAGCTAGAATCTGATTGGTTGCTATAAGCAACATCTCCACTTTTCCAAACCCGCAGCTTAGTAAATATGTTTTATTTATGCATGCACAGAACAGAAACAAGCACAGCAAGATGCTGCTGTCCATCCGCCTGTGTTCGCATCCATGTGCTCTGCACAAACACAATGTTCCACTATATTTAAATTAAAAAGGGGTGGTGCAGTGTTGCTGTGAGGACAGTTTCTTGCCATACTCCATGCGCCTCCACCTAAATTTTAAGTGTAAAAAGAAGGGAGTTTTTATTTTTAAATGCCTCTATCTTTAGTTAAAACACATCCCTACATGTTTTAAAATGTTAAATTGAAGCATCAAGTTTTAAAACAGTTATTTAACATAAAATACACGACTATGATTTTTTAAATGCAATTTTTAAACCTTCCCGCACATTTTAGGTAGCCATCATTTAAAAGGCAGAACTAGTTTAATTATTGGATGAATTTGACTGAAAAAAATAAACAGAACAAAATCACATTTGAAACATGCAAATGTATAAACTGCTGCGATTACACCTCAAAGTCTCCGCCTATATGCATTTCTTTGCATGTTGAAAACACATGCACCTTTTCACTACGTCCTATCAGAGATGGAACAGCCGCAGCTCTGGATAGAACTGTGGACTTGCGCTTTTGCTGCTTAAGAGCTCTGGATTAGGTCCACGGTGTCACAGTGCTTTGTGCACTTGTCATTGGCACATATAGCATCTCTGCATTGATGCTATGCAAAGGAGTGAATGGTTACCTAGAAGACAAGATAAAGTTACCCCATTTGGCATAAAATAAATGCATTGAATAGATTTGGTAAACCTAAATTTTAGTTGGAAGGTATTATTTCTTATGTTTTTAGCTGTCAGTTGGTTTTTCTCAGCCAAATATCTGTAGAGCAATACTTATTGTAAATACGGGGAAATACATTTTACAATTGTGAATAGAAAAGATCAGCTTTCGAAATGAAGCAACACACAGCACAAAGACGTCTACATCAGTCCTCTTGCTACAGCTCCACGATTTATGGCTTGTCAATGTAGTTTAATCTATGGTGCCAACCACCTGCTACATGTATACCCGAGAAACAAGGTGGGAAGTGTGTGGAGGCTGCCATGACCGGGAAGCGCGCCTCCGCTGCCGCCCCCCTCTGCTCGCGGCTCACGTGAGCCAGTCTGCAAAGCGGGAGCTCCCGAGTCCTTTAAGTCATTGAGCAGCCAGCAGCGGCTGAGACATCAGCGGGGAGGTTTCGTGCATCTTCCACTTCCCCAATCACGTCCTGTCCTCTCGGTCACCCCAGTCACACCGACGCTTGGCTAACATCACGTAAACTCATCCGTGTTCATTCACTGAACCACTGTGTATTCACCACAAAATAACCTCAGCACCTCCTGAGTTACCCACACTGTCCATTGGAGAAGTGGACGGGGACAGCTCGCTCTCGGCGGGATTTTATTAAGTGGCTGGAGAGCTCGCGTCCTAATCTGGAGACTGGGAGGACGGAGCTGTCAGGGGGATGCTGTGCTCTGTCCGCATGTTACTGAAGCTGTCAGACAAACTTGGACAGCACAGAAGCAACTCTTAGGCTCGGTTCTGCATCCGAATGTGGTGCAGATGATGGTGGTCCCGTGTGGAGGAGAACATTTGGATTACAGTTTTCGCCTTTAATATCACGGAGGTGCATACATATAGTACGTGTCTAGGGAGCCAAATTCATTCCACTGGGTTGCCTCTGGTCCGCAGCCTCTGTCAGGATCTGTCTGTATTGAATAAGTGTCGGCGCTGCTTCTGGTTAGGTGTTGCCTGGATATAAGAAATGGGATACTTAAACCACCGCCTTTTGTACTGAAGTCACATTTTTTGGTAGGGTCTGAATTCGTACATTTAGCTTGTTGGTCGTTTTATACTTAAGGATTATAGCGCCAACATCGTTCACAGCGCTGGGCTACAGAGGTTCCCACATGTACCGCCCCCGAGCAGCTTCCAGCCTGACCGCGTCATTGCGCTATGCGGAGCGCCAGGTCAGTGCTGTTGTAAAAAGCCTCATGTCTTAAAGAAGCAGATCAGGATGACTTTTGCTGCAATATGAGTTCATACAAATGAGGTAAAATGATTCATTGAAATGTTAGCTGGATGGTGATTACTTATTGCTGTAGGTATGTCACTCTGAACAATGAGTGTCTGAATTTGTTTGTGATCGTAACATAGAGTAAAGGATTACACAGCTGATTGCTGCAGCTGAGAGCCTGCCAGTGGAGCTGGACACTGTTTTTGTGGTTTTCAAGAACAAGGTGCCAGATTATCACTATGACTGCCAGAAGAAGATGCCCATGGCTGTTGTGGAGCTTCTCTCTCTACCATAACCACTACAACTGCTACATGTACTGCTGCCTTCTTATTCTCATTACTGCCAGGGGTGAGTACCATCTAACAGAAATAAAATAGTGATACTAATTACAGCTGTATGCATGGCATGGGACTCTATCTATCTATCTATCTATCTATCTATCTATCTATCTATCTATCTATCTATATATACCAATTCTATAATATAAAATATCCTTATTTTTTGCAAGTTAAATGTTTGATTTTGAAGTATTCTGTTCCATAGTGTAGTATATGTATTATGTCACATTCATTTGACTTGCAACTGATGTATTCAAATGCTTTACACAAAATAGGGCTAATGTGAGTCATTTTTGGTACTGTGTGATAGGACATAGTTTGGGTGTCATTATCCCCCTTTGAAAGGAGCACATGGCGTTTTGAAAAATGTCATAGTTGCCAAATAACCTTTCTTTTAAAGGTGTGACATGTTTTGCCTGGTCCATAGAAAGCATTCGGGACAACGTAGAGACACTGATGTGTCTTATGAGATATGACATACATGCTGTTGTCTGTAATTGTTGCCCCCTGTGGATCCATCTAAGCACTTGCATGCATACAATAAGCAAAGAATAAAGAAAATCATAGCAACATCATGGGACATAATGTGACGATGCAAATGTTAATTAAATAAAAATTCAGTAGATGTGTCTCAACATAGGGGATTTGTGCACTGTTGAGCTTTGTCTGTTCACATTCCCTCTGCCTGCTAATGTTATTTAAAGATGCAAGGCGAGTGTAGCATTGCATACTAATAGAAAGGTAAAGAGTTAATGTGATTACAAGGTCCATTTGTTGCATGATTGAAATGCAAAATGCCATACAGCTGGATGCGTAGGACAAACAGTTGGATGTATGCAGAAATATAAAATGTATCCATTTTACCAATACAGAACCATTTGTACTTACCCTACAGCAATATTAATATTGTTTGAAATTTGTCCATTAAAAGCAGTCTGAGCTTTTAAGATTTTACTAGCACTAAGTGAAAATCATAATGAAGGTTATACAAGTTCACCAACTAACTTGATTCCAAACTAAGATACATTTGAGCTAAATTCTGTTGAAGAATCGAATTTGGTCTTAGTGAATACGGTTGTTTTTTTGTGTTTTTATTATTTCATATGAAAGCGTAGGGTACTGTATATGTATCAAGTGTGCTTTGTAACTATTTTGCCTGCAAGATTCAAACAAACAAACAAGCAAACAACAAACCTTTGTTATTGGTACTCAAACATTTACAAGCTATATAATAGATTTTGTCTTTAATAAAAAATACTGTTTTAAGTGCAAAAATAATATTTGCTTAGTATACTCCTATAGACCAATTTCACTGAAGAATATCTGGAGTATCTACAGTGTCATTTTTGTGAACCCAGTTGTCTGTTTCCATGTGGATACCTCCTGACACAATTACATTTCTTTCAAAAATTCCTACCTTTTTAAAACAGAACATTTATTATCTAAACATTTATTTATCAAAATTATAGTGTGTTTTGCACATCATACTAAAAACACAGACATATATGTTGAGCGAAGAATTAGCTCTCTGGGGATGGATAATTTCTCTGATGAAGAGCAAAGACATGATTTGTTGTCGTTTTTGCTGATAAAACAAAAAGTCTAATCTTAAGGTCAGGATATAGGCAGTAACTGTCCTCTGGCTTCTTAGAATGAGTGTGCTTTTAATATTTGTGCTACCAGCAGCTGCATTCCATTAGATTGCTTCATTTTGGCTGCATCCCATTGTTCATCCGTGCTATATACAATTTACCATTTCATTTGCTATATTATCCAGTGAACTTGTTTTTTTTTTTTCTTTTTGGCATTTCTCTTTTTTAAAATAAGTCTGAACTATTTGCCGTTAGCTATAAAATAGATAAAAGCTTTAATATACTGTTTTAAGTTGACATGTTAATTCCCTGAAAATAGTGTGTGTACAGTTTTAATTGAAATTGCTTTAAATATCATTTAATGTAATGTTATGCATGTCATGTAGCAGTAAAGTACACTAACTATACTGTATATAGCTACAGGCCACTTAAGCATTTTGTTGAATCAAATTCTTTGTTGATTGGCAGATCTACATTTTAATGCTACTACTGCTTAAAATACTACATTAATGGATGATATAGATAAATGAATGACAAAATTATGAATTAGGTGCTAGCTCCCACAGATAAAATCATGCTAATTGTCTTTCAAACAAAACTAAAGTCCCCCAATACACAGCTTATGTGAGTAAAATGTATGGATATCATTACTATTACTTGAAAAAATGTGTAAATGAACTGTTTAATAGTCATATTTGAACACCAATTGTTTTATATCTTACATATTTAGTGCTTTAAGTGTTTTTAATAATGCTTTTTTATTTTTAAATATCATTCATTATTGCAGACTCACACCTTATAAGTTTGTGAAATAACTACTTTTTGTTTAGTGTTTGTTTCCCAATGGACTTTGGAGTTTATTTTTTTAAAACATAACCTATTAAATGAAGAACCAAGATCTTGTTGACTGCAATAATAGATAAAGTCAATAAAGAACATTCAGTAGCTGTTAAAGTAATTTAGACAGTTTATGGATCACAGACAGAAGATAATTGAATGTTTTTGTTTAGTTCTATCTATATTGTATGTATAAGTACTGTAGTCCACAGCATATGCAACCAGGTGTTGTTAACAAAGCCAAATATCCACAATCAGTGATTGAGTTAATACTGGTCTGGGCGCCTTTAAAGCCCCTAAAAAAACACAGGGACTCTTTATTAGACTCATGTGTATGTATATGCATGTGACACTCTAGAGTTTCTTTAGGGGGTCTGCTGAGTGGCAGCTTTTGCCCTATACCTCTTGAACATAGATGTCGTCAGACAGCTTTCTTGTAATGCTCAACCAATGAGCTATCGGGGATATGACAGCTGATTGGCTAAGCTGTAAGTAAACACCGCCGCTTGGCCGTATGTATGCTGTAATGTATGTTATGATTGGTTGAGCATTACAGCTCAACCAATCAGCTATTAGGGATATGACAGCTGATCGCTGCCACTTTAAAAGCATTAAAAAATCCTAGCTAAAGCACTGATCTTAAAGGGGTCCAAACCCTTAAAAAGAGATATATGTAAATGGGTAGAAAAGACAAGTAAAGCGCTAGGATATGTACGTATCAAGTGGCTGATGTGTGTGGTCAATATTTAAACCTCAACAATAAATAACATCAATCATAAAAACATCAATAAAAGACAAATATGCATGAGGATACTGACTATTTAGGTAGCGACATGCAGGGAGGTAGTCCTTTTTGTGGAAGAATGAGGAGATGACACGTTGGAGTTTTAATCCAGGCGACACTCAAAAGAAAAGAAACATGAATTCATTGATATGATGCAAACAGATATAGGGGTACTGAACTAAATCCTTAATTAAAAGGACATATAGAAAAAACCCTTATCCAAGATTAAGTGGTAGGATAAACGCTGTAGCCCAATTTAAATGAAACAAGGTGAGAGTTACTCTGCTTGAAACTATTTTACTACGGACATAAAATATAAAACCACAAATCAACATATATTACATAAAAAACATATAAAACATTGGCACAGGTCAGGAGGAACTTCTCATACCCCAGTGAGCTGAAAAGGTTTGTGATATTGTAAGTCAATAGCCCGTAGGGATGTCTCCACCACGGGTCTCTGGAACAGTCACAGTCACACATGCGTTTAGTCACAGCAGCGGGAAAGGAGTGTGGACATCAAACCGATGCACTGGATGGAATACTGTGATCTCCCTGGAACGGAAGTCCTCACTGTGAACACCTGGCACCTGCAATTACTTGGCGCGTTTCGGAAGAGATTCCTTTCTCAAAAGTCGTTTGTAAAAGGAATCTCTTCCGAAACGCGTGTATGTATACTGTAATGCTTGTCATAATCATGTGGTTATTTTTCATTGTATATATTGAACGTATATACACAGATGTTAGCTGGTAAATAAGTAAAGCAGGGATTCTTTGGAAGTGAGTTGGGGTGATGTGGTTATTTTTCATTGTATATATTGAACGTATTAGTTGCTCGGTGAATGGTGAGTACAAGCTATTGTTACACAGATGTAAGCTGGTAAATAAGTAAAACAGGGATTCTTTGGAAGTGAGTTGGGGTGATGTGGTTTGCAAAGTTTAAGCATATCGGGGTAGATCCAGACCTAAGTGGTTGTTATGTTAGAACACGTAGCGTATTTACGGTAGCGTAAATTCTATGTGCTTCCCTTGTTCGTATGTAATTTGGCCGTTTTACGCTGCCCAAACCCTACCTTAACTTTCCATAGCGTAACTACTGACGTATGTAATGGATTTACCTACGTGACGGCCTAACCCAGCCCATACTGTCCAATTTAAATGCCCCCCTCCTCTTCAAAAGTGTAATTACGGGTGTCGTATTGATGCCCCCGCCCCTTCCTTCGGATTTACGCTGATGGCATGTACGTTAGGAGTTACGTGGCGTAACCTCTGCCACGCACATGCGCGGTAAATACAAATAGTTGATTTGACGTCATCGGCTAGCGTACTTAGCTCAGGATCCGGCCCATGGTTTGTAAGCAAAAGAGAGACTTGATTCTTCGGTGGATAAAGTGATTACATACTGCATACAGCACAATACTTTCTGTCATGTCTCTCTATGACAGCTGAATGGCTAAGCATTGCAAATAGGCATCTCTGCCAGGGAGGATTATCTGAGAAGAGGGTATAGTACACCAGCGCCACTTAACTGATCCTCCCTGATTGAGCAGTAAGTAACGAGTGTCCCCCGGGCTGTAAAGAGTATAGCACTATCTGTAATTCAACATTGCACATTTTTTATTGGACATCATTGCCCGGATTCATACATAACAATTTCAACAGACAGATGTACGTTTCCTATGGACGTCTTCTGTAAAATGGTACTGTGGAGCGCAGCCAACCGTTGCTGTGCTACGAGCACTGCTTCCCTACATGCAGGGCTGTGCATCAGCAATTCCTTACAATAGCCTTCCATATGGAATAAAGGAGTAAGTATGAATCTGGTCCCATGTTCCTCTATCAAAAGAGGAGCATTTAATATAGTAATTAAATAAAATGTTAAAGTGGTATATGATGTACAAATTTCAGTCAATCAACTAATACACCATTCAGTATTTAACAATAAACACAACAAAATAAGCGCTAATTGGAGCAGAGTGAAAATAGTGGTCTATGGGGAAATTTCTCATAAGAATATACTGCAGCAGCTAAAAGGTGAGATCTCCCTAGAAGTAAAACAAGTGGTTGGTACCCACTATACAATTAATGTGCACTGTACAGCAATGACTTGTATTTGTCAAAACACAGGCAAAATCCAGACAAACGTCCAGAAATGCACCTGCCCAATAATATGATTGGCCGATATGTTTAAATAATCTGTCCAATGCTTTGCCAATCTTTTTAAGGTGACACAGCGTGACTGTAAACTCTGCCTAATTTTGGGCTGTGTGTACATGCTTTACCACTTCCCTGGCTATTTGACCGTTTTGAATAAAAGTATGTACGCAGCTTAAGCTTGTATAGGTTTGCACTGCATAAACACTGTGCATACTGTATTTAGTAGGTAAACTAACAACTACCATTACTGTATGTGTCAACTGTACTTAAGTTTTTATTTCTTTTATTTCTTGAATTATCATTGTATGTACCTGGACTCTAGAATCCAGTAATATATACACATACAAATTAAATATTTAGTGATAAAATGTTCTAATGCAGGTAGTATTGTTTAAAACCATGAACCACACACACACACACACACACACACACACACACACGTATGCAAACACTTAACCTATAATGTTAATCATGGAAATTTTGTAATATATGAATTTACTGTTTGCCAATGTCTGAGGAAAACCAATGTTCTTTTTGGTCTCATTTGTAACCTCGCCTTGCATAGCGTATCTCATTGGAAAATGAGATTATGCTGTGTAAGGCTCTGCCTCGTTTATAAACAATTTTTCAATGTCGAAGCTCAATTTCATGCCCCAAGCCCCTATTTGTATTTTATGGCCATAAACAGAAAATGTTTAGCAAGGGAGAAATCTGTACTTTCAAAGAAAAAATTTGTAGTCAGGAAAAAATAGGAAATAATGTAAAACAGTGTATACACTGAGGTTTATAGAGGTGAAACAACATCTTTTCTAATCTGCACTTCGATTCGATTCTAGCCCCAACCTGTTTAACGATTCCCTTGTACATATTTCTCTTTAGTTACCTGTGGATCGTTTTACAAACTATTCAAATAAATCTTTGCTGCAATAATATGTTCACCCACAAGGTGGTGCTATGTAGAAATATTGATTGTTTCTGTGAAGATCGTATGTCAGTACACACTGAAGTTTTTTCCGACATCGGGATATCGTTGATCGTGTGAAATTATTAGCTCCTAAAAATCTAATCAGACAATGCGATTCGGTTTCAGACAATTCTGCTGCATCGTTTGACTGTACACACAGGAGAGATTTTGGAGCTATCAAATGATTTTTGAGTAATTGGAACGATAATTGTCAGATAAGCCTCCAGTGTACCATGCTTAACAATATATTGCTTATTATAATAGACATATACATACAAACAAAAATGTTATTTATAGTTTCCATTTTCAGCTGTTCTACTGCACAAGTAGTTTAAGGCACATATACCTGGTAGGGGTTTGTACTGTGTGCACCACTGTTATGTACTTAAAAATTAAATAGTGGCATATATGATACATGCATGTCAATTGACAATAAAAGTGACAAACCTTTATCATTATAAATATGCCAGTAGTATTTATAAATAAATAGCATTTAATACCTGCACACTATGCATAATTCTCTGAGATTTTAGAGTATTATCAACAATTTTATGCTGATTTGTATTATATGCAAAAGCATAAAAAAACCTTCACATCATGAGATTTATAATAAAATAATAATAGTGAACCTGATTGAAACTTCAGGCTGCACTTGTAGATCTTGTAGATTCAGTCCTTGCTGAATCCAGACTTACGTGTGGGCAAGGAGAAGCAATGTATTCCACCACCAGACCCCTACCATAAAAATTCTGTTTCATCCTTGTGTAAAATAAGGACATATTGGAAGTCTGGATAGTACAGAGGATGCTTTCTCCTGCTTAATACAAGCAAGCGCTGCAACTGCCCTGCAAGTGGAAATTTATCTTGTATGTATGTAAGAGGATCCATAAATGTACTAAAAATGTGGCCTGTGTGAATGGGCTTTTCTTTTTTTGTTACATTTTTTTTCCCTTTTATTGAGGTCTGGATCTGGTCTAATAATATTTATAATGTTCCTTTGCAACATGACTGCATAACACACTGGTTTCAGTATACTGTGAGTCTTTATCATTATTTGGATTAATGTTAAACAAATGGCATTTCGGTTAAAATTGATCAATTTTGGGTGAAAATCACATTGGTTCATGGAGCTGTAGAAGCAACAAAAATCTGTATAATTCTTAATTAACATTAACATTATTATTTTAATTAACATTAAGACATCTTAGACAATTTTCAACATTCTGCACATATCTCATGGTCCATATACATGATGTTGCTGTGCTGTGAACTGTGAAACAGTTTAACAACCTGTAAAGAAACAAGTGATCTGTATAGAGATAGCAGTTTTTGTGTATACGGACATTTTTAAAAGATCTGACTCGCCCCAAAAAATCTGTTTGTCTCTATCGATAGTGATGCATCAAGTATTCACAAGTGCATTGTTGGAAGTTGTGATGGCCTATATATTTTATTGACTTTTATGGAGTGAAGCTTCAAACAGCTCAGTGACAGTGTACACATACCTGAAAGATTTTGTGTAGACAAGGGATTGTAACATACGGGGAATGTAAATTATTAAGGAGTTTTACTTAAAGTACCGTGCCACATTTGTCAGCGTTCTCAGCCATTGCTTATAATGATTAAATGCAAGAAGCTTATACTGCTACATGCTGAAGAGAGGAAATAGTAGATTTTACATCTGATTCTGTTAGGTTATTCAGATAAACAGTTGCTGATGGGAAGGGACTGAGATGCATGTATAGATGTAAAAGAAAACCCGTTTTAACAATTAATAAACACAAAACTTGTGTCATGTTTTCATGTCACCTTTGACAGCTTATTCCTTTCTTAGTAAATATGACTACATAAAGTCTAACATGACTGTGATCTGTGTATAAACTAGTTTTCTTTATTTCTGCATGTTATTTAGTTTAATGTTGATCTTTTGTTTTGATATCGCCCCAGGGCTTTAGAGCAGAGCTTTCACATGAACATATTGGGAATATTATTTATTAGCATTTTAGAATTTATTTAGCTACATTTTCTGTCCTTGTGTATAAGGCTGTTTACAATTTACATAGTAAAGGCAATACATTCCTGGAGTGGATAAATAACTTGTATGGTTTGCACACTGGTTGAATAGGAGATAGCTTGCGGTGTGAGTAATGGAGTTGAGCTTATGTTAATAAAATGCATGTGGTACCATTGGGCCTGATCCAGACTTACGATGTTGGTCTGTGCGTACTAACGCACAGTGTAACATCTATGCACTCCCCCTGTCCTGGCATAGTTACACTCTGTTACGCCGGCTGAAGGCTACCCTACCTTCAGTCAGCGTAACAGAGTGTAATTACCCCGAGACTGGAGCGTAACTGACAAACTCTGCCCTCCCTGCCTCATTTCCCTGCCTCCCACCGCCTACCTTCCCTAACTGTAACGTAGTTAAGGTGCTCGTAACCGAGGAACGCCCCTTCAACTATAACTATGTTACCGTTAGGGACGCCATATCCTGACTACAGGAAATCTCTAACTACGCCGGGCAACATCTGAACAGCCGATCTTATACGCCCACCGTAACTACGACGGCGGGTGTTTTTTTGGATCAGCCCCATTGAGAGTAAATGCAACCACAGTGAGAAAATCATTAGTTATCTCTTTAACCAGTAGCAAAAATATAATGTTTTGAGGTATGTTACAGCACTTTGAGTCCATGAGATATTTCTACTGCTTGATGGCACGCAAATTCATATCCACTATATGTATATGTTTTAAATTTTTATTATGTTTAACAAAGAAAATGTGTTTTAAAACCAAATTGATGCTTCTTTTTAATCTTTTAATATTTTGAACATGTGTAGGGTTGTATTTTAATTGAAATAGGACAATTTAATGAAGAAAAGTATCTTCTGTTTTACAATTACAATAGCTTTGAGCTGGTGCAAAATTTTAGGTGGAAGCACAGTTAATCTGCATCTGCGCTTACAGGAGCACTAAGCTGACCGCTTTTAAATTTAAATATAGTGGAACATCCCACTCTACTAATGTAGAGCATATCGAAGTTGACACAGGCGGATGGGTAGCCTAGTGTCTGACTTTCTGTGCTCGCTCTAGTAGTTGCCGATTTGCAGATAATGTTTAGACCAGACTGGGACCAGGACATATGTATAGCTTATCAGTCTGTGGGTGTAATTGAATAAGATGGATGGGAGCAGGGACACCCCTGCTGCTGGGGGCGGTGAATCCGCTAAAGGCTTTAATCACTTAAACTGTACACTCTAATTTTATACGGCCTCTTAAAACTCCCATAGAATGTTCATTTGAGAATATTCAGGCAAGAGTGTTTTCCAAAGTATAAAAGTAACAATGAAGCAGGGGTTCTCATTCATAGAAAGAACAAATAACCTATCTAGCATGTTTTCTGGCATATAGAGGTACGATATTTATTATTTAAAGAAACCTAGGTAACGGTGAGTCCAGCAAGTTCATTAAATGTCCATATAAATCATATTTTTACGGTCCAGAAACATTCAAAGACAGTTCAAGCACCACAGTAGGAATGGCAAAAGATTGTCTAGGAGCAAAAGATAAAAGGGCCCTTCATGGTGCAATAAAATGTATTTATTTCAGCTTGGCACACCGAGAGTTATTACCAGTGCCAGGCCATGCCTGTGTCCATGATTGCACTGATAATTTTGGAAGCCCATTAAAATGGGTTCAAGCGCTTTTATCCACCTTTATTTTACCTGTCTTTTAATTCTATATTTTGGGGAGGGAGGCACCCCCCGCAAGGTTGGACGACTGCAGCAAGTGCCAAATTAGCGCTTTAAAGTGGTACACACTCCTTTTTTTCCACAATTCTTTAACCTATCTAGCATGTTTTCTGGCATCGATATTTATTATTTAAAGAAACCTAGGTACGGTGAATCCAGCAAGTTCATTAAATGTCCATATAAATCATATTTTTACGTTCCAGAAACATTCAAAGACAGTTCAAGCACCAGAGTAGGAATGGCAAAAGATTGTCTAGGAGCAAAAGATAAAAGGGCCCTTCATGGTGAAATAAAATATATTTATTTCAGCTTGGCACACCGAAAGTTATTACCAGTGCCAGGCCATGCCTGTGTCCATGATTGCACTGATAATTTTAGAAGCCCATTAAAATGGGTTCAAAGCCAGTCATGTGCTGGACTATCTGGCTCTGATTTATTTTGGTCATCAGGTCTGCATACAGACCTGGCACCCGGTATTTGACCCTCCCCTTTCATTACCAATACTCTCTCTTCCCTGCAGCCTAATCCTTAAACTCCCTAAAGAGTGTTACTCGCCTCTCCGGTTGGTGCAGCGGGTCTGTGGTGGCGTTTCCACAGAATGAATGGGTAAGTATGCTGATTAACATATTTAATCATTAATAATAAATTGTTTTGAAAATGGCGGTATTTGCTAAATAGAGAAATTTGCTTTTGTCTATCTCTACTGCTAGAAAAAAAACCTTTTGCAGTGGCGACTGCCACCGAGGTAGGATTAACTTTATGACAAGACTTAGGACCCAAAACTTAAAACTAATTTTAGCTTGTCATACTTCATAAGGTTCATAGAAGTGAGGCAGATAAGGCAATACTGTTTATATAGGTAACACTGAGTGGTTTAGGTATAATGATCCAAATATCACCTGCTCGTATCTGCACTTTGGTGTTTACCGCGATGGGAGAAGCTCTATTATAATTTGCTATGTACCTCTGCCAATTCTTGAGGTAATTACAGATTGGTCTTTATTAGTAATGCAATGATCTGGCAGGTCTTTTATATTTAAGGGGGCTGATCGTGAGCTATGTTTCTGTGTTTTAATTGCAAATGGGAAAATGGCCATATTTAAAAAAAAATATATAACATCAATCTACATATTTCAAAAATGATCTGTGATTGAATAAATATTTTGAATACTTCTCTGTTGAGTTAATAAAAAAAATGAAGATGCATACAACTTCATCTGCATTTGTTAAACGCCTGCATTTTATCCCTACGGATAAAGAGTTACATGTTTCTGCGGAAAAACAAAACTCTGGATCTGACGTACAACTTTTGTGCATTTCGCTTGCGCAAAAGCTCTGGATCAGATCCAGAAACCTATTTAAACTGGCCTATTAAAAACAATTAGTGGTCTAAACCCCATCACTGTCAATTTGCCATATGTCGTAGTAGCAGCATTAACATCCTGGTCTGTCTAGAACAGTCATGTCAAGCTCTCATCCTCTGGGCCGCATGTGTAATTACTGGGAATTAGAGCCATATGAATGGGGAAGACTGGGGAGCTGGAACCATATGAATCTGGAATACTGAGTTGCTGGAGACACATGATGTGGGATACTGGGGAGATGGAGCCATATGAATGGGGAATACTGGGAAGCTGAACACATATGAAGTGGGATACTGGGAGCTGCAGACACATGATGGGGGCCAGAGCTGTAGCTAGACATTGTAGTGGCAAAGCTTACCCCAGCCTTGAGTAAGTAACCAGATTAACCTTTAAAAATTTACTTCCTGGAGTCCAATTCGGCTTTGTGCCCTGGACCACTGTCCCACCCTTCATTACAGCACTGCTGGGAGCTGGAAAGACATGATGGGAAATACTGGGAGTTGGAGACACATGATGGGAAATACTGGGAGTTGGAGACACATGATGGGGAATACTGGAAGCTGGAGAGACATGATGGGGAATACTGGAAGCTGGAGAGACATTATGGGGATTACTGGGAGCTGGAGACACATGATGGGAAATAGTGGTAAGGCAGGATGAGAATTTTCTTGCGTCCACACAATCTTACACTTTGATAATTTGGACCAATTAGGGTTTTGGGTTTCACATGCCTGGTCTAGACATGCAGTAGACTCCTAGAAGTGAAAACTAAGCTTGTAATTAAAATGGATAACACTCAATTTAACTGTTTTCTTCTGATTATTAAGACATTAGGCCAGATTTACTGAGCTGCAGGTTTGGAAAAGTGGAGAAGTTGCCCATAGCAACCAATCAGATTCTAGATCACACTTTCCTATTACATACTAGAGAATGTCAGCTAAAATCTGATTGGTTGCTATGGGCAACATCTCCACTTTTACAAACCGACAGCTTAGTAAATCTGACCCTTTGAATGTAAAATGCTTCTAACTCAAAATTGTGTTTATATTTAACAACCAATATATAATAGGACAAAAAATAAAATATGCGGTTAAAGTGGCATAATTGGTTTATTTAATAAGTGAACCTCTTGACTCTACATGGGGTGCATATGAATAATTTTTACAGTTTATGTAAAACTATAGGTGCACAGTTGTACCATAATAAGATGGATTTTTTTCTGTGTTTTTGGGATTTTTTGTGGTTTAAAGAGGGTGAGTGTAAATATGGTTGTGTTATCAGTTATAGACTTCTTTAATAAAAGTTTTAGAAGTGGTGCGGATGTATGCATTATCATTACTAATAATGCAAATGAATGTCCCTAAAGCTGTCACAATTGCATGTATTTTAACTGATTTAAAGGGACAGATTTACTATGCTGCAGGATTGGAAAAATGGAGGTGTTGCCCATAGCATTCTCTAGTATGTAATAGGAAAGTGAGAGCTAGAATCTGATTGGATGCTATGGGCAACATCTCAACTTTTCCAATCCCCACAGCTTAGTAAATATGGCCCAAACAGTTTAAAGTGCATAAATATTACCTAACTGTACTTGGCCCAATATCAGAGCACTCACACCACCTCTTTCAGTCACCAGGTACTGTATGTGTAATTTACATACAACAAGGAATATATAACTCCCTCACTTCAAGTGCCTGTTGTCTGGCAAAAAAACGAAATTGTTAAAAAATGTAGGAAGCTCACACAGCAAAAGCAGCATAACAAAGCAGGAGGTGAAGTGCGGTGTACTCTCCCTCTTTCCTCTGTGCAATACTTTAGGTTGAAGGACCACATCCATGTACAACAAGAACCCCTTCACTGATGATGAGACATAAGAGTCTGTGCCTGCGAATAAAAGAAAACCATGTGTTTTTAACATGTTTATTATTTGTTGATGCATAAAAGTGTTGTAACAATGGCAGGGTCATAAAAGCATGTTTATTTCATGAAACACATGACAGGCACTGGAAGAAAATATGTAAAAAATAGCAGAATTAGCAGTTTTTTGTATATGGAAAGCTATTTTCAGTGACTGCAAGGGTTATGCTCTTTCCAGGCTCATGGCAAGACTATGTTGACATATTTTTGGGTTTATTTTTCAGTATATATTTTTTTATTGTGGGCGTTTCGCATTGTTTTAATGTCGCTTTATAATTTATGTATTGGTATTCAAAACAAGCAAGAACTTTTTATTTCTTGCAGAGCAGTGTTTCCCAACTCTGCAGACTCCGGGATCATTTTCTTGTACCTGCATGCATTTTCTGCTCACAGTATAAACAGCCATTAGAACAAAATTCACCTCAACAATTGCCTGAATTTATATTATGCCAAGTATGCATATAGATATAAGGGCAATAGTATAAGTAAAAACTAATAGGGAATAAAAGTTGAATGACTTGCTAAATATTTACAAGCAACTTTTTAAAAGTTATGCATGGGCTCATACTCATATAAAGTTACAAATTATTATAGCTGGCAAGTTGAGGTGTCATAAAATAAACTTTATGTATATAAAACGGCAGTTCCATCGGGCTTAATTGCTATAAGGAACAGCTTGGTAATTGCCTTTCCTTTTTTTCATGACACTGTCCAGACCAGTCATGGGAAACAGTCAGCCCTATGGCCTTATATAGCCTTTGAAGCTGTCTCATTCTTGTGCCCTGCTCTTTTGTATGTTGATGTCAGATTTGTTTGTTTTTTGCACTTGACACTCCATGCTGTTATGGTCAGGGGTGTCCTAACAATGGAAAAAAACCCTCCTTCCCCCCCAAATACAGCAGAGGACATTGCTGTTTGTGTTGCAATTATATGAACGGCTGATACATTATTTTATGCACAGTCACATGATATGGGAGCTGTACTGTTTGTGACATAATCATGCAAACAGTAGACATTAATATTTGACATTGATGAGGACATTGAGGTATTTATAATGAAGTGACTGCATTTGTGATTTAGAGAAAAAAAAAGCAAAAATCTGTGTTTCAAATTACCCAATCTTGTCTAACACTTCTGGGTATGGTTATATATAAAAGTGCTTTTCTTTGATTTGATAGAAAAAATTCCCCATAAGCAGAGTAGCCGACTGAATTTTTTCTTTTCGAGAGGTCTCAGAAGAAATGGTGATATGGGGGTGGGCTTGATGATGCTGATTTATGTAAATAGTGTTCTAAAGCTTCACTTCATGCCTATCAAGGATACGCTCCGTTCTTTTACTAGGAATGGGGTGGATGGAGCTTGATAATGCAAATTTAATCATTAAGTCCCACCCATCCTTATTAACTCTAGGGCTCAGGCAGGGGGGGGGTAGGACTTGAGGCAGTGATTTGGATGATATCACGGCCTCAATCCCCTTTGTGGGAAATTTGCGGCAGAAATGCTCGAATTTTGGAAGTCTCCAGGATATTCCTAGAGAGTCAGCAAACATGCCCATAATTGACCTACAGTTGCTTATAATTCAGCCACACCATACAACATAATCAACAAAAGAGGAAAATATAAACTGTAGAAGTATTTAGAAAGGTATATTTCATACCAGTATACTTAATAAAGGATAGTTAAGAAATGGAAAATATCTATATAAATAAAATCTTATGGTATAATTATTTACACTATCGTTTTATATTTATATTGTAATTTATTATGTACTATGCTGTCTATACCTGCCCTGTAAGTCTGTACTGTATTTTGTTGTGTTTGGTACGGCGTTGCGGACACCTTATGGTGCCTTATAAATAAAATATAATACATTTTAGGATACTTTCTTTATTTTTCCAAAACAATATGTATTAGATAATAGAACACATAACATTAAAACACTATGTTATGTATTACTGCAGTTAAAATACTGAGCACAAAATGACAATGGACAAAATTTAAAATGTTTTGAATCGCAAGCTCAAAATACAGTGTTTAAATCTTCTCTTTTTAGTCTTAACTTATTATCAAGATGGCCTTTCGGAATTATAAGCTATCTCAGAGTAATGATGACAGGGAGGTGTATTTTACAAAGCAGAAGGAGGCTAAAAAGGTTATCAGAGCAGCAAAGGCACAAACTGAAGAAAAACTGGCCCACTTGGTACAAAAAGGGGACAAAAGCTTTTTTAGGTATATAAATGAAAGGCGAAAAACAAAGGTTGCTTTGCTGTCTGTGCTTGCTTCACTTTATTGTATTTTTTTGTGATATTTTTTATTTTATATTGTAATTTATTATGTACTATGCTGTCTATACCTGCCCTGTAAGTCTGTACTGTATTTTGTTGTGTTTTGTACGGCGTTACGGACACCTTATGGTGCCTTATAAATAAAATATAATACATTTTAGGATACTTTCTTTATTTTTCCCCAAAAATATGTATTAGATAATAGAACACATAACATTAAAACACTATGTACTGTATTATTGTAGTTAAAATACTGAGCACAAAATGACAATGGACAAAATTTTAAATGTTTTGAATCGCAAGCTCAAAATACAGTGTTTAAATCTTCTCTTTTTAGTCTTTAGTCTTAACTTATTATCAAGAGTAAAGGTAAGTTGTGGTCCTGCGGGTGGCTGAAGGTCTGCAGGATGCTGTGCCTCCTTAACCTAAACCTAAGTCTCCGACCCCCCCCCACCCCGCGCAG
>WWET01001706.1:230471-269192 GCA_011038615.1 Limnodynastes dumerilii | reverse complement strand
CTCCCCCCTACCACAGCCTAACCATAAGTCTCACCCCTGACGCCTAAACATAAGTTCCCACCCTGCAGCCTAACCCTAAGTCCCCAGATAGGGTTACTCACCCCTCTGGTGGTCCGGCGATGGTGCTTCTGAAAATGAATGGGTGAATATGAGAATCGCATTCGTTAAAAAAAAAATCTACACCGGCTATCATTCAAAATAGAGACAGCCAAAAAGTAAATTTTGGCTGTCCTTACTTCGTAATTACAGCCATTGTTGCGGGGACTCGAATCGTTCTGCTCCTACATGCGTAGAACGCACTTTGCGTGCGTACATGGGGTGCTGTTTGCAGGTCTCATAAATGCAATTCATATTATAGAAATAAAAATTATAAAATTTTCTATAAGAACAATCGCTTATTTACACTACAAATTGTTTCAGTGCCATCCCACATTGTAAGAAGACTCCAGTATTAAAAGCAAAACTGCATGCAGAGATGCTCTTGAAGAGAACTGAAGGACTGGATTCATAGTTGTATCCAGTTACCTGGTAGCTTAGAGTGTACTGAGTATTTGTCCCATGGGAAGTGCCTCTGTGTCAAAACAAACTTGTGGGCATTTAACAATCTTACTTACATGTTTTAAGTGATCAGCTGCTCCTTTCCTCAGGGGTGAAACGGTTGTAGCTGAAATTTTATAATTTGGATTAGAATTAAACGATTTAATTGCTGTTTTATAATACATACGTTTAGATTAATTCTTGAGTAAATGCTACAGTGGTTGCTGTAAAGCATATGCATAGCATTGATGTCACTCAAAACTAAAGTTTATTAAACTGAACCTCTGTCCTCAACGCCACATTTATCATCATATTTCACAATACTTGGCAGTATTGGAAACTTGATCCCAAAGTGTGAAGCCCAGGGTACTATATAAAGGGGTTACATGTCACACATCCTCTTGTGTGACATGCAACTAGTTGAGATGGGGTTGGGATTTCTTTTAAGTCTTTTATCTAATTTACTATAAATTGTGAAATTAATTTGATATATTTAAGCATTAAGACTTGAATGAAAAATGAATAAACACATGAAGCAATGTACCAAACAAATTTATATGAGTAATTAAACAATGATACTAAACAAATAGATATTTTTAACCTGGCAGGTTTTTTTTAACTTAAAATGAAGAAAACAATTATCCAATGACAACTATCTTCTGTTCTGTAGTTCTTAGGAGGAAGATAATTGCATTTATACAGGAGTCCCTCCCACATTTTAACTTGACTTGTAGTTAAGACAAGTAGAAATGTCATATAAAGGAGTAGAAATGTATTTAATGGATTACAATGGTATCTGTACCTTTTTCTGTAATGCACGTTTTCATCATAATGACAAATGTTGCTGTTCTGGATGCAAACTAAATATGTAAAATAGTTTTTTTTGGTTACTGAAAAATATTCGACTACTTCAACATTTTGTTCTTTAAAAAAAACCAAAAACATTTTAGTTCATATCTATTTGACTAATTCATAGGTGCCAAATCCAAATGCTTGAGTATCCTCAAAGTGTGTGTTACCAGTGACCATGCCTATAAATGGCATATCTGGGTTGGTAACAATTTTTTTTATTTATGTTTGTTGTTGTTGTTATTCTTCTTCTTGTTATTTTTATTAATAATAGTCGTTTCTTGTTTAACTGCACATGGATGCAAATTGTGTTGAGTAGGATAGACTTAGGGTGTATAGTTAGGTTGTTGAGCTAAGATTGTTTCCTAGCTTAACTATAAATTACAGTTTAAAATTACAGTTGTTCAGAAGTTGTGTTGAAGAAGTAAAAGGTATTTTCATTGAATGCAAAAGCAATACAAACAAAATCCATTTTCACCCCTCACATGGCACATTGTTTTCCATTGTTTGCACCTGCATCCCTATTCTGTGCTCACACTAGGCTGGAAAACCAGAAAAAAAAACAAATCCGTTTACCCGAACCATATGTACATGTTTTCTTTCTTGGCTATATGAATTGTTAGAATGTATTATGCCAAGGCTCAACATATCCTGGGTGGTAAGTCTCCATGGCAACAAGAAAACGACGTGATGACCAGAATGTGTCAGTTCCATACAGTTGACTGGGTGATAGTGGATAGCGCCGGCCTTAGCATGTTTGAGTTATAAGATTTAGC
This sequence comes from Limnodynastes dumerilii, assembly GCA_011038615.1. Classification (NCBI taxonomy): domain Eukaryota; kingdom Metazoa; phylum Chordata; class Amphibia; order Anura; family Limnodynastidae; genus Limnodynastes; species Limnodynastes dumerilii. The sequence continues at coordinate 267,030 of WWET01001706.1, read as the reverse complement.
AGCCATTGATTGGCTTGCCACCACTGCTAATGATGCTCTGCAGCGGCAATTCAGGAAATATCAGTATCCAGTGACAGCATGTACTGCTTGGAAGTTTCTGGGAGTTTAATTGTGTATGCAGCCACCCAGACTAGAAAGATGCATGCAAACTAGTCAAGTAAACCTAAGAAAAGTTAATGAAAGCAATAAATATATAAAATTGCTGTTTTTCACCTCTCCTTTAAAAAAAAGTATATACAAAACTTTGCTCCAAAATTTTAGGTCCACCCTCTAAAGAAAAAAGAAAAAATGTTGAGTCCTATATTATGCCTATATGCAGTTAATGTTTATGCCCTATGTAGCATTAAGAATTGAATTTTGGCATAGCCTTTAACTGAAGTTCTTTGTTTGAGGATTGTAATGTTGGTATTCCTCTTTGATGCATAATCATCAACCAATGGCTCTACATGTAGCAGCTGTCAGGTCACTATGATGACTAGGATTCAGGACCGGTGACTGGATTCATGTAAAGGAGCAACTGCCTGTTTATCTGTGGGGTAACTAGTGAGGTCCCCCAACTGCCTCTTTCTCCCTTGCTCGCCTGCTGAAACTACTGGGACAGAAGCACAATGCTGACACTCCATGTAGTTTCACTGGGTGAGTGATTAGTGGCTGCTGAAAGAAATCCCCCTGGTGGATAAACTAAAGAAGTTGCTCCACCAGTGTCATCCACTTTTGTTTGTGTATATGTATGTATACACCTATATGCCTAAATACTGGCACATAAATTCTATTAAATGTTGTCAAGCCCTGCATTAATCTGACATTTACTTCTGCATCCACAGTGGTTATGGTTGACTAATTGTAAATCCTTCTCCAATCAGCTTTGGGAAGAAAATAAATGGAATTCAAACATGTGGCAGTAAAATAGCTACATAGAAACAAGTTATTTCTTTTTGCCTGTGTATCAAATTGTTAATTTATCTTTGCCATTCTGTTGTAACGCCATGCAGACCAACCCTTTCTTCTTTACTTGAGCCTTCCTGAATTGATTTCTTCTTTGTCAACTGTGTGTTTGTGCTGAAGAGAACAAGTATTCAATATGAGCACTGCATGCAATGTTGGCAGCGGGTCTGATCTGTGGAGAGAAGGAAAAATGATTAAAGTTGTCGTATTTTGTCTCTTTATGAGATCTGCAATTAATTGGAATTTCTGTGTCTGTTCTTATAATTATAAATAAGAGTTTAATAGGTGTAAAACATTGTCCATATTACAGTTTTATGAATAAGTACTCTGGTTTGGCTATCCCAGAACCACTAGAAACCATGATCCCAAGAGACTTTTTAAAAATGTTTGTTGTACTACTTAATTCTCGTATGATTTACAGCTTTTTGATACTATGAAGATAAAAAAAATAATTGACAGCTCCATTAATATGTTGGGAATAGGAAATCATTGGTAATTGTACACCAAGAGTGCACATTTAGGTATGCTAGGATAAATTGTTACATACTTACCGTGTAAAGATCTGCCTGCTTGATATTCTATTACTCAAAAAAAAAAAAAAAAAAAAGTACTTTAAAAAAAAAAAAAAAAAAAAAAAAAAGATAGAGGAGTGCTCAAAATAAAGAATTTTTTTTACACCAATAAAAGTTATCTAAAGCAAATTAAAAACAGATCAAATATCACACATTTGAGCAAATAATAACACTGTACATATAGAACATCCGTTGGAATCTCAGTCCATCTCTGCATCAAAAACTTTGATAAAGAAAGGTCCAACAAATGTTGATGTAAATTTAAAAAACTGCATCAAAGAGTAATGTGAGCTGATACTTAACTCTACTTATATGGCAGCTTAGTAGCAAGTCTATGGCTGACACTGATATGTTAGTGTGTTTTTCAGACACCTGTTGGGTCTGATGCAAACCAGAACATTCACAATAGAAATAAATCAGAACTGAGGATCAGATTTAGCATTACCACTTACACATGATTTGCTTCTCTGTACAGGAACCCCTTAAGTACAATCTTCATTTAAGCACCAGACTCATTTTCCATGGGGCTGGTATTTAAATGTTAAGTTAGGCTCCTGCAGTAGGAATTCCTGTATGTGTGAGAAGTGTGGTCTCCCTGTGCATGTACAAAAATTAGAATTGCACAGTGATCCGCCATATGAACTCCACTGACACTGCAAACAGAGCTCCCACACAGCAGCAGAGTTCTGGATCTGACCCAGGGTCCCAATTGAAGTGTGGTGTATGCCCTTAGCTGTGAATATGCTGTCACAGCGGGCAAAGCCTCAGCAGGATCTAATACAGATGACATAGATCTATTGCAGTCAGGTGGTATATACAGTAAAATCCCCAGCCATGGAACTGTTTACATGACTGTCAGTGCAGCCTCAGTAGAATAAGTACTCAAAAATTTTGGGTTGGGTATTTGCATTTCTTTTTGACAATGTGGCAAATCAATGCCTGGTGTGGTATTATAGAGCTTACTTTTTACATTTTTAGTAAAATGGTCTGGATTCAGAGTTAAGAAAAACCAGCTGACTCACATAATGTACATGCACAGTACTTACAGTACAGTAATGTGCATGCCGCCCGACTTAAGCACTTCCGTATGATGCAGTATACTGCCCGCACAGAGATATAAGCAGAATTGCTCCACACAGGTCCACCCCCTGCATGTAAGAGAGCAGAGGTAGTGTCCTGTTCTCCTACATGCGGAAATTTCATACGTTAGCCTCCGTTGCAGAGGCTAATGTACTGAAACTTGACCTTAAGTCAGGATCTGGTTCATATTTTATGTGAAATAACTAAAATGCCAAGTTTGATGTCAGTGTTCTTTTGTAGCAGTGTTCTGTCTGTTATGCATGGCATGGGCCAATGGTCTGTGAAGCTCAGCCAAGTGTACTTTTTATAGACCTTCTGGTGTTACAAAATAAAATCTAATGTAATGCTAGTGGAAGCGAAACAATGGAAGCAGGAAACACATGCAGAATCCCTGATTTATGAAGTTACAAAGTTGGTTACGTGTATGTGTTTTTAGTAAATGAGAAATGAATAATAAGAATGAATAAAGTAGTGAGACAGCATATAATTATGGTTACAAAAATGTGTGTTTTAGTTAACATTCTTTATCTAGGGTAATCGCAGGTCTGTACGGACATTGCACAGAGACTTAAGGTAGCCCTATCGCACTCATAAGTGCCATAAGGTACCTAAAAACTGGGGGGGGGGGCACGCACCTAACTCACTCTTAAGTGTGGATCAGGCCCTGACTCCTGAAGCATGAAGATGATTGTGGACAGGAAGCAGTGTTTGAGAATAAGCAGAAAAACAGGTAGATACTTACACCTGGACAAAGCCAGGAGAGGCAAATTTCATCTGTTATAAACCACATTAGTGCCCTATTTCCTTACCTGAAAGTACAATGGCAGATAACTGGGGCGATACCACAGATTTGTTCTCCGTTCCTGTTATTTCACATATCCCTCTGAAAATAAAATGCTATTTACGTTATTCTCAAGCACATGGCCATTGGAGTTTAAAGTGGCAACTGAAGTCAGAACAGCTGAAGACAGTGACAATTACATGGACAGACTGTACATGCATTTACCACTAATTACAAAGATTTTTATTTGCATGTGTGTAAGTAGAAATTGTAGGTGGTTAGTGGAAATACATTTGTCAGAATGTATGACACTGCAGAAGCCAGTGAGGCCAGAAGCCAGTTTAAGTGAGGCATTTACCAGCAGCAGCTAGCTGCTTGTAAATCCTTAAGCTGGTCCATGGAAAAAAATTTGGTGATTTCTGCTTTAACAGAATTCAATATTAAGTGACCCTTTAGAGTTGAGGAGTGATGTTTCCTAGCCCAAGTATAAAAACAGTATAAATGTAAAGATGTGTCTGTATGCAATAACAAAAAACAAAGAACTCTTCCTGCATGCAAAGAATATAATTAATTTGACTCCCTAAGATTCAACATGGTTGCTTAGATGTAAATTTCCACCTGCTATCGCCTTATTTTTTAAGTCTCCATTTAATTCTGCATCTTTAACTAACTGCTCTTTGTTTGTATAAGCCCTACCTTTTAATGTGGTAGAGAAACTTTGCTGCACAAGTACTTTATTATATAGCATATTTTGTGTCTGAAATAAGACGTTTTATAGCAAACTATTTTTTTAACAATATTTTATTTATGGTTGTCGGATAACTGAAGGAGTATAAATCAGCATTGAAAGAGCTTTATTGTGTACAGTGTTTTTTGATCTCTTCTGTGTACATGCTAACATCATCCAGGAAAATAATAAAAAATAGTTATAATGAGCTGTAAAGCTTTTTACCAAAATGAGATTTACAGAAATAGATTTTTTTTTTGTTACCTCGGCATAGTACAGTTAGTTTATTAAATTAAGCCACAAATGGTACATTCAAACCTAATGGTGAATTGGCATGAATAATGAAATGATTTCTCGATGTTGATCATTTTTCTGTCTACTCATATATTTACCTCTTGGCCTGTAATGTAATGTATCTGTTTCATCAGTTTACTGATTTATACTTAATGGTCAGCTTTAAAACCTTGACTTCTTAACGCTTCTGCTCTTTCAACTAATGTTAGCCGCAATTAGTTCTAATAACATAGTCGAGTGCAATTAATGGAGTCTTGTGTTAATGGCTTTTTGTTACAGCTATTCATGTGTAAAGCTATATAAATTCTTTATACTTTTTTATAATTTATGATACTTTATTACCAAATTAAAACGGCAGTTACTATGCCTTCTGCCACACTCCAAGTTGCAAAAGACTGCAGAATTAGAACTAGTGTAGCGAGCAGAATGTTATTGATTAAATTTGAAATTCCAAGATAATATAAAATAATCATTTTTATATCTTGTGACTTGGTTTCTGAGATGATTTTAGCATTTATTTAGTTATTAATTTAATTTTTTTGACTGGGCGATGTAAATTCCTTCTAAAACAAGCAGACAGCGAGGCAGGCCAACAAGCAGACAGCGAGGCAGGCCAACAAGCAGACAGCGACAGCGAGGCAGGCCAACAAGCAGACAGCGAGGCAGGCCAACAAGCAGACAGCGAGGCAGGCCTACAAACAGACAGTGAAGGAGACCTGCAGTGTAAGTAGAAATGGAGGAATAATTAGCACAATCAGAGCTTTGACCAACAGACCATTAGCAACTAAACAACCAAGTGACATATGTTTTATCAAAGTTTTAAAGGAATGGAATATATGACACATTTTCATTCAAACCCCCTTGTGCTGCACTATTACGCCGAAAAATCCACTCTACCTCCTTCTGGAGTAGGATCTGATTTACATCTACCCCTCGTATCTTTTGATTAACCCTTTCCAGGACAAATGCTTTTAGACAACAGGGGTTAGATTTATGTTTCCTTAAAAAGTGTTTAGCCACCGGGGTCAACATTCTACATTTGTCTTTATCATTTGAGGCGTTTCTTATAGATCTCCAATAATCGTTGTCTAAATGGTCTGATGGTCTTTCCCACATATAAAAGTTTACACTCATATACCAGTCACAAATTTAGAGCTACAATTTGAAAACTTGTTAAACTTATGCATCCTAGTGAAATGATCGCATTTTTAAGACATGCGGGCAGACACTGCATGTGCCCCATGGAAAACATCCAGTATACTTATCCTTCCTTCTAACACTAGAGGTATATTTATTTCCTTATGCCAACACGTTGGTATAGATTCATCTAGTGCTGTGCTTATAATCCTGTATGATTTTAACACAGGAAGATGTCTATTTAAAATCTTAGATGTTACATCCGCTTGTTTTTTCTGGCCATGTTTTGTACACGTTTTGGATAAATCAATGTCTCCCTATCAGTCTTTAAAGCATTATGATAGGCTGCAACTAGACAGGATTCCCATGTGCCAGGAGCCCCTGTTGTAACTCTTTGGCATGTAATTAAAATTTACTGATCAAAATACAGTTATGTCTTAATCTAAGATATGCACCATTGGGCAAATTAAATTTAATGTTCTTATCAAAAAAAAGGATTAATTTCAGGAAAGATGCAAGAATTTAGTGGCACAAGAGTAAATAAATAAAAAATATTTGCTGTGCTTAGGTATGCACTAGAGTTACCGTATATTACCCTGGTGCACGGTCTAAATCGTGACCAGAAATTTGTACCTGTTGTCTGGAATGAGTCGGTGCTGGATAGGCCACCAGGTAAGGATGCACAGTGCTGTTCTAGCAATGCAGCTGCGTGGTTTATTCAGTTTTCGTTTGTCAGCAGCTTGTTGAGTTTGTGGATATTGGAACTCTCACAAGTGTTCTTTAGAAGTAGTTTTTAGCTTTTGGGAAGTTTTGGTAACTGCTAATAAAAGACTCTCTAATTAGTGTTGTCAGGTAAAAATAAGTAGTTTATATGCATTTGTATGGCGATATAACTTACAGTAATGAACTTTAAAGGCGGTTAATAATAAAATGATTGAGAACAATTATTGAGAACTATAGTAAATAAGGGCCTGATCCAGACCTACGCATGAGAGCGGAGCGTGGTATCGCTCCAGCGTAAAAACTTTCACTCCCATGACACTCCCCTTACCTTTACCTCCGTACGCCGGCTGAACCCTACCTTAACTTTTTCCGGCGTCGGTACGAATTTTCGTAGCGATACGCTGATTGTACCGGACTAAGCACGGCCATACTGTACAATTTAAATAGCTCTCCCCGCCTACATTCCCTAACTCCAGCGTCCGTACTAACTTCGTGATATAAACACGCCCCGTTGTCGGAAAAAACGCAAAGAATACGGACGCGTGAATCGCCGCAAGAATGCGGGCGCGTGAATCGCCGCTACGAAAAGGTCTTTGGTACGACCGGAAGTTGTCACTCTGCACATGCGCAGTGCGTTTTTTCTGCTGAATTTACGCTGACGATCAGCGTACGATCGCTTACGAGCGTAGGTCTGGATCAGGCCCTAAGAGTATACACTGTGTAAAAACGTAGGTTTACTGTACAGTTTAAAGTAACAACAGTATTTATTAATTTGATGAAACAACAATAACCATGTTGTTATGACAGTACTTATTTCATTGAGTAACTGTGCCAGTAGCCATAGAGGCTAACACAAAAAAATGCTGGTCAACTGTTTTCACTTGATTAAATGAATATCTTTATTTTATTTGGTTAATTTCTTTAACTTGGAGATAGAAACATCGTCTAGATTAAATGACTAAATATTTCAGTAAATGTTTAAAATTACAAATCCACCTTTAATGAAGCCCCCTAGCTATTTGTGCTTTTAATGACTCTGTCATGTTGTCCTTAATTAGTTTAATTAGAAAAATGCATTAGTGTTTACACCCTTTTGTTCTAGATATTCCTATAAAACGTCCAAAAAAGTCAATATTTTAGGATGTTTGTTGCCATTTTAACTCTTTTTTTTTTGGGGGGGGGAACTGTTTTATTTAATCCTAGTCTAGCATGTGTTATTCTAATTTCTTTCAAATTTTCTTCTAACTATAATTTGTTATAACATTGGGGCTGATTCAGAGATGCGATTGCGAAAAGATCGCAAATATACGCACCTTTACTAAGATCTTAGCAGGTTCCAGCCCACTGCATAAACAGACACTCCCCTTGCAAACAGCGGTGGATCTTAAACTTAGACCACCATTGACTAACCCTAACTATACACTATCATTTGGGATCTTAAGTGACGTGGTAGCGTTCATTTAAGATCCTAAGTGTCTGCCCGCGCCCACTTTCCCTCATTTCCCTGCCTCCCCCCGCCCCTTTCCATGCAAATCCTTAAGATCTTAAAGATTCGCTGCACTTAAGATCTTAAGTGCTTGCGTGCGATTCAAACTTACGCTCTTAGCGAATTTACGCTCCTAACCGCTACGTCAACGGCGTTGCACTATTACTACGCATGCGCAGTTTTGCGATTTTTCTAGGATCTTAAATATACGCACCTAAGTGCCGTGGAAATCGCATCTCTGAATCAGGTCCATTGATGTTTAGGTTATATTCATAGGAACTGTCAATTGATTAAAAACCCCATTAAAACATCTTCTATTCCTAGTTCACATATCACATAGTTGCAGAGAAGTGAAACATAAATTATTAGGAAATACATCATCATTTTTTAATACTATTCTATTTGTAGTTTACACTACAAGTCTACCTGTCACGATTACTAGTTCTTGATTGCTAACTGCTCTATGTTGTGGTTGCATAGCAACACCAGCCAACTTTTCTTTTATGCTTCATTCTTTATACAGTATTTTATTTCTTCATGGGTTGGAAGCTGTAAAGATATTTTTTCCCATTTATTTATTTATTTGTTTGCTTAATAGTATAACATACTAGACATTCAGTACATTTTAGCACATGTCATATTGCAAGAAACCTATACATAAACATTATGTAGAACATGTTTTGGTCTGTCAATTATTAGATAATAATGGAAATTCTTGGAGTTGAAGACTTTGCTCGATACTTAAGTGTTCTTGAATCCTATTTTTCCCCCCACCATCATTTGTGATAAACCATGCACTAGTCAAATATAATTTTCTGTATTAACTGAAGTTAGTCCTTTAGTCCACTTAAGTCATTGATCCCCTTGAATCTTTTCCTACTTTTTAAAGTACAATGTCCAGTTTATTTGGAGATAACACAATTCACCTACAACTGAGACTGTTGTACTACCTTTTTCGTCTCCTGGCTGCAGTTTCACAGACTCTCTGGCCAGGAGGTGGAGGTGCCACATACTACTGTCAGCCAGCTCTATAGAAATCTGCAGAATATCTCACACTCGCATAGCTGTCACTGTGAGAGGTGCACAGCGCTGCAGAACTTTTTTTTTTCCATAAAAAGGCTGGCTGCATGGGACTCCTCTAAAGATTGACAGGAGTTCCATCCAATCAAAGCGAGACTACAGCCAGCCAATAGGATAGCTGCAGGGTCTCCTTCAGAGATCATCGCTCCCAGCATCTGTTGTGTGTAGTGACGATTTTGGGACCTTTCCCTAGAGGAAAATCATCCTAAATATTGGCCACCACACGCTGGGAGCGATAATCTCTCTAGTGTGTGGCCAGCTTTAGAAGTGTAATGCAGCAGGTTACACAATGAATGCAATTCTGGTTCCCATTGGATCAAAGCCTGATCAAGCTTATTGAAATTTTTTTGAGCCATCTCTCAAACTCTCACATCCTCAGTGCTAAAAACTGCTACACTTAAACTTTTTATATAGTCTAATTCTGGAACAGCTTCTTGGCTTTTACATTGTTTCTAACCATTTCATGTATTCACATTATATTATATATTATAGGTTGTGTGGTAGCCATCCAAGGGCTTCGAAAACTACGTTATGTGTTAAAATATGTGTAAATTTTTTTATTTTTCAATATGTCTTTTACCCAGCCAAGTTTAAAATGTCAAACACGTTTATACAGAAGTCAGTATATAGTATATTCCTACTGAGAGACAGCCAGCAAACAAACACTATGACTGTGTGAGTTTTAGAGCTTGCAAGATCTTACAAGGGGGATACAGTATCAAAATTCCAAGAGTACTTTGTAACTAGAAACTAGAGAACTCTTTGCTTTGTTTGATGGCACAGTAGTAGGTATACCCCTTAATAAAGGTAATTAGCATCCTGGTTATCAATTGCTATGTAATTGCTGAAGCTTGTGTTTCAAATGATGATAAAACAGTGCACTATATATACTTATAAAAATCAGGTTATTGTGTACCTAAATGACAACTGTTTTTCTAATCAATATCCCAGCTATATCCTCTTATTATATTGTTGCTAAGTTTTGCCAAATGACACGTTTCTACTTTTAGAAAATGAGTGCCCCTTATTTATGAGTGTTTCTGTTCATGCTACCTACATTTAAATCATAGAGTAATCTTTTGTGTTGATTTTATTCTTTGCTTACATATGTGTGATAAAAGCTACTAACCATATATCTGCTTTCTAATAGTTACGCCTTTATGTTACTATTGTTACTACCAGTTTTATTCCTTTTAAATGCTTGAACAGTTAAAGTATGAGGCTAAAAGCTTCTATATAAAATGTTTTTATTCAGTGTCACAAAATGAGAGAAGCAGAATCTTTGAGAGAAAATTATAATCTTTTCAGACCTGGTATTAAAGAAAGAGCTATTATCTATATGACATTCACTGTTTTTAGCAAATGTAACCTTTTTTTTTTTGATATTGGGGCTATATAACAAGAACATGAGAATGAAAGACAATCCTGCAACAAAATAAAAAATAACACAGTTGTGCTCTTATACTAAAGGTTGACTAATAAACACCATTCTGCCACTGAAATTCTCTGAGGGAGGATGGACATGGTCTTTGAGAGGCTATATCTCAGAATGGTCCAATTTTGTTGTCATTTTGAATGAAGTAAAAAAAATAAAAATCACTGATTATGATTTAGTACAGAATTTAAAATCTTTATATTTCCATTATTTTCTAAATATTTTTATGGAAAATTGCTTTTGCTATATGAATAGTAACCTCTGTACTTGCCATAAAAGAGAAAAAGCAATCAAATGGCAAACAGTAAAAAAAAAAGAAATGCATTTGATAATGTTATTTTAAATAATTTCTCTGGACCATTATGCCTGGCATGAAGCTTGTCAGTACAGCTGCAAATAGTGACACTGCAAAATTACTTATGTCATTGGGTCTCTGTGAACATATAGCTTGTACTCTTATTTATTAAAGTGTTCTATTTAGCTCTATTTAGCTCTTCTATTTTAATACCTTTTTAAGCATGAATAACTTTTGTTAGCTGTCCTCCTACATTGTTTTTTTTTACTAAAAATCATACTGAAGGGCAACTGGTACAGCTGCTAGTCAGTCACACAAGTTCTCTACTTATGTAGTTTCTAATGGGACATTGTAATAATGGAAATGTAGTTCTGAGGGATGTTCTAAAGCCTTTTACCTGCTCCTTGCTGTGCTGTAATTGTGCTTTTTATGGTGGTCATACATGAGTCTGGGTGGAATTTTTACACATTAATAGCATATTTAGAGGAAAAATTTAAACAAACGGACAACAGAATTTATCACAATATTTCTCAGTGACTTACAAAAAAAAAAGTTTTCCCATAGTATTTCTGCTGCATGCTTGCTTCAAGTCATTTTATAGTATGTGCAATAAATGCTAAGCAAGTGACCAGTGAATAACCACACCTCGACTTACAGTATATATTTCATATGACCTATAACAGGGCTGGAAGTGAGAGGTATACGGGGGAATGCCATGCCTTCACTTCTCCCGCATTTATATTAAAAAGCTATAACTCTCCATTCACTTCTATGTTTTCATACCGCCACTTCTAAAATTCCGTACCGCCACTTCTAAATTTCCACTTTGACCACTGACCTATAACAAATAAAGATACTGTATATACCATTATATTATACAAGCATTAGAAAGTATGCCTAGCAAAGCTTTTGTTTTGTGGTTTTTTTTTGACTAATGTATACATTTTGCATTCTATGAAGGGGTTAAACTAACTGAAAAACAAAATGTTTTTATTTCTGAATTCAGAAGTGGGCAATGAGACATACATCCAAAAATTTTTTCATCTGCTTTTTTGAAATGTATTTGTAACTATCAGTAAATTTAATTAGAAAAATATGAAAGTTATTTCTCGTAGAAAAAATACTTAATTTAGAGCAAATGGAAATGACCTTTGCCTTTAAAAATAAAGACCTTCAAAAAAAAAAAAAAAAAAACATTTTTCCTTTTGGCTTTTATTTCTGTAAAACAATGCAGATTGCTTGAGCTTAAAAAACCGAGAAAGGGTAAAGGAGGAATTATTTAATTCATTGAATGAATGCAGTGTAGTGCAGGAGGGAGACAGAAAAGCACAAAAGGGAAAAACATGATGCTGCCCAATTTGTCAAGCAGAATGGCAGAGAATCATCAATAGCCCGAACGTTCCTTGATGAAAGTGCTCTTGTGTCCTGGGATGTAATGTTTAAAACATCAGTTATATTTTCAATTACATGTTTTGGCCTTTTGTAGTTTACACATGCTGCAGATGGGTGGTTCAGTTTATAGAGCGGTTTAAAATAGTTCCATGTTACCCACAAAACAATGTTTGATAATAGTGTTTCCAGATGCACTTATTTTCAGAACAGGTGGAAACAGCTTTTCACAGATTAGTGGCTATAGTGAATGGAAAGCCAGAATAGTGGTTCAATTCTGTAAGTGTTCAAAAAGGAAAATATTGTTATACAACAACACACTAAAAGAAAGAATAACTATATGGCTATTTAATCATTTTTTTACTTGAACATTTTTTGTGTATAGTACAGGTAGGCATGGAGAAGAGTAGCTGAAATGAGGATTCAATTGACTGAATGTATTGGGGTTGTTGGGTGTGGGTTGGCAGTCAGAACAGCCCTTTTGCAATAGGGCCATTTTCTACCAATTTTTTTAATTTAAAGAATCGAACATCCCCAGCATTGGTTGCTTCTGCCTTACAGAGGAAAAGCAATCGATCCACTGAAGAAACAAGATAGAGCGATGAATGGTAAGTATTAACGTAATCCAAAGCCTTACCCTAACCCTTCCCTTCCATTACTCTAACCTTCCCTTCCCCGCAGGCTGACCCTAATATTCCCTTCCCCGTAGGCTAACCCTAAGACTCCCTTCCCGCAGCTTGAACCTAAGTCTCCCCTTCTCGCAGCCTGATCCTAAGAATCCCCTCCCTGCAACCTGATCCTAAGAATCCCCTCCCTGCAACCTGACCCTAAGAATCCCCTCCCTGCAACCTGACCCTAAGACTCCCTTCCCCACAGCCTGACCCTAAGAATCCCCTCCCTGCAACCTGATCCTAAGAATCTCCTCCCTGCAACCTGACCCTAAGGACCCGATGCAATATGCCGCAAAGACAGGAAAAGCTTGTGGTGCACTTTTTTACTATCTATTACGGTAGCCAAACTTTGCACACTTTTATACGCACCTCTATGAGATGTGCATAAAAATCCACCCAAAAATTTGCGGGACTGACTTTGCACCACAACTAATGTGGTATTTGAAGGTAATTGGATCAGGATCTAAGACTCCCCTTGTACATTAACCTCTTGTCCGATGTAATAAGTGTGCAGTGGGTGTTCCAATGGGTACGCCAGGGCGCTGTGACAGGTTTTGGAAAGCCAATGACTGGGTAAGGATACCTAAAATTAAATTTGGCATACTTACCCATTCATTAGGAAAACCTTTTTATTAGAGATATTTTGGAAATATATATTTCGGAAATATAATCTTCATTGTGAATAAAGCGCCCCAGGATTGTCATGGTTTGTTAAAGGCTTTGCAAGTAGGTGTGAGTAATTTTCAGGGTACTAGGAGCCTGTGTATGTACTTACAGAGTGAAAATGGAGCGGTGAGGGATGAAGATCCTGTGGGCCACTACATGCTCAGTAGCAGTGTCTGTTGATTATAGAATGGATAGCTTTGCTAAATCTTGTTTAAACAAAAAGCCAGAGAGGCAGGAGAAATCTAAAAATAGGATCTGTGATAAGGTCTAGGGGTGGCCTGTATGATTAGGAAAGAGAGCAAACAAGTGGCATCATATGCCTTTATTCAAATGCTGTCCATCTACTTTTATATTTCAATTTATCTTGTTTTTTTTTTATTCCCTTTCCTGTCTTTTCTTGTCAACAAAAGGAACAAATTTCCACATGCCTATTGTAATTGTTGCAATTTGTGGGGTACAAGTTTATAAAAAATTTAGCATTTGTGAAATGTATTTTGCTTATAGAACAGATATAGAATACAAAATAAACAGCTTTTTCTGTAGACCTTAATTTAGACCTAGGACACTTCACAGCTGTATTTGTCGGCACATTATAAATCTGCCTCTATCAGAATTTCATAACTGTTTTGCTGAGATATAGATTTTTTTTCTTCGACTGTCATCTTTTGTAAATGCTGTGGTATGTTTCTCTTACTAATTTACTTGCAGCACTTAATATATTTGGTACCAAGGTTCATTTTAGATTATTTTCATCATTATTCTTTCTATTTTTACCTTGATACATTATATGACTATATGATTATTTTATGACTTTTTTTTTTTTTTTTTACATTATAAGCGTCATTGTGCAAAACTGCTAGGTTGTTGTACTGTATATATCCTATAAGCTGCCCACTGGAATTAAATGGAGACATGTTTCATTCATTGCTAAGCCTTGTTCTCCTAGGCAAAATATATTTGTTGCTTAGAGACTTAATCGAGATCTGCCATGTGAACTGACATTTTTATTGAGTTGGAGGACATAGCTTATTTTTGTTTGTCTTGTAACCTTTACTTTAGTTGCAAGTCTGAACTGATAAACGGAGCATATAACAAACATGTTAACAGAGATTTTGTCCTGCAATTCAGTGATTACATAGAGAACCAATATATAAGAAAATGGCAGGAGAATCAGTGAAGAGGTTATGGAATTCTAAGTGCAAATAACGACATGGACATTGTCACGGTAAAATAGAATGGTTTACATTTCTGTTCTGCTTGATATGTTATTATGGTCGCAAATATCCTCTTTCTGTAATAAGTAAAAGCATTATGTATAAGAATGCTTAACAAGGTAGGTGGGTTCAATGTTACCATATTAATACTTACAGTGTGTGAGAAAAATTTGAAATGTACTAATAATAATTACTTCTAAGGCTTTGTATTCTATGGAAGCAATAATGACACTGACTCACAGCAGAAAACATGGAAAAAAAATACAGACACTGGCAAAAATAAAGGAGATCCATATTGGCCTTATATGCTGTAATCTGTATCACAACTTGTTGTATTATTAATGTTTAATTGATTTTATCTGATACAAATAACTTACTCTAATGTGTAATACCGAAGGACACAAACATTGTAATAAATAAAAAATTTTAAATGATAAGCTGTATTCTTATGAGCTTTTTGCTAAAGATGATATTACACTTCTGCTCCCACCAAAGCAAGTGAGTTTCTATACAAACATGACCTAAAACATTTTGGGTTTCCCTTTTTTTTGCTTGCCTTGCTTCTTTAAATAACACTGGAGCAAATCCAGAACTCTGCAGCCACTGCGGTTGGAGATCTTATCACAGTGGCAGTGGAGTTTTGATGCCGGATTGCTGCAAGACCCTAACTCCCATACATGTGAGGGACTTCTGACATGAGGACCCTACCTTGGAACTTCTGACACCGAGAAGATGCAGTAATCTGGATTGCATGTAGGTCTTAACCAAGCTCTTGCTGTGCCTGACATATGCATTGTGCCCCACTGATGGAAAACATTTCATTATGGAACTGAGGGGTAGAGTAGAGGTAGCAATGGCAGAAAAGACGGTAATGAAGGGAACAGTGAAAAGAGGGGCGTAATAGAGGCAAAAGTATTAAAAGTATAGTGGAAGAGACCACCACAAATTTATTTTTTCCAGAAATATTTATTGTTTGTAGCAGATTATTGTGAGGGGGGAAAAAAGGCTAAAACAAATCTTCATTATTATAATGGTCCAAATTGTATTAAAAACAATCCATAAATTAATAATAGCCTAAATATCTTCTACAATAAAGCAAATTGGTCTAAAACATGATCAAATGGGGAGTTCAGTTTTTAATAAAAAAAAAAATGGAGGCCTTTTTAAAAAGGATTCTTTATTGTATTAGTATGTTATTTAGACAGCAATTATTCATATATTGGTTGTTTTGAATATATATTTTTGACCATTACATCTTAAAAAGTAAAAAGTGTTTTAAAGACTCCAGCAAGTGTTTGATTTGATTAACTAGTTGCATATAACTTGTTACACTTCTAGTATGGTATTATTTGTATGTATATTTTCCTCTGATATGGCCCTGATTAGCAGTGAATATAGAACTTAAACATGTGGGCAATTATTAGTTGCTGAAGTTTTCCTCATGGCCCTGCTATGGTTCAGTGTCCTTTTTTAGGGGTTCTGCAAAAGTAATACAACAGCACAGTGAAAGTCACCTAGTATTGTCAGTAATGAAAATCTGTTGTCACAAAGATGGTGTATGGGCCATCAAATTAATTCTTCTAGCAGTAATGGAGGCAATAAAAAAAAAAAATATTCTAGAAGTGAAAAACAAAAGTAATAAGTGTGTACATATAACTTGCCATGCTTAAATAAACTGCTACCATTTGAAACACTCCAGATTTACTAAGCTGTGGGAAAGGAAAAGTGGAAATGTTTCTCATAGTAACCAATCACATTCTAGCTCTCACTTTCCTATTACATACTAGAAAAATGTCAGCTAGAATTTGATTGGTTGCTATGGACAACATCTCTATTTTTCCTTTCTCACAGCTTAGTAAATATGGCCCCAGGAGTTCCACCTCCACCAATGTCAGAACACAGAAAAAGAAATTAGTGCATGAGAACGGCAACATTCTCACACTAATAACTTTGGACTGGATGCAGAATTAGTAACGTCAGCCGTATTATGCAAGTGACATGCGTAAGTCGGCCTTTGCGAGTTCACAGTGCATGCACATAGCAGATTTTATGCACCACACTCTGAATGTACGGAACGCAATTCCAAACATTCCAAGTTAGGGTGTGACAGCCCTCTGTACGTTCAAGTATACACAGTGTAGGGGTGGAGCATTTAAATTGTACAGTATGAGCAAAGTTAGGTACTTCCATACATCAGAGCCATCCTTATGCACAGAGATCCATGTGGAAAAGTTAAGTAGGGTAATGGACATGGAAGTCACCTTAAATCTATTTGTGAGAGAGGAGATTCATGGGAGTGCAGTAGCTTCATGCGTGTGAACTTTAGCCACTCCATCGCTCTTAATATTGGGTCAGGATTGGGGAGAATTTAGTGAAACTAGAAGTAAAATGAAAACCACTGAAACTGAAATGTTTGGGGAACATTAACATTTGCCACTTGCTATTTCATATATCTCACTTTGTACTACTATTTTGTTGCATTTGCTTATAACCATGAAACATCTAATAGTACCCAGTCCACAAGGACCCAATTTCTTTGTATATTGATTAACAACATTGATATTACGCTGCACACATGACAGATATGAAACTACAATGTTCTTTAATTTGATGTAAACACATTTTATGATTTATATTGGTGGTCACATTTATCTCCTGTATAGATTTCTTTGTAGGCAATAAGCTTGTTAGGAATTCACTGCCCTGCAGGTATTGCTATCCCTAGTGTCCATATGGTACGTTCAGGAAAATTGCCTCATTTTGCCAGAAACAGCTGTCATTGTGCTGTAGAACTTGAGTTGGCACATGTAATAAGGAAATTGTGAACTGAAAGCACATACTGCGTGATTTTTTTCATGTCTCTGGTAACTAGGATTAGATATAAATACTATGTCGAACAGTTCAAAGAGCTTTTAAGCACAGGAAATAAGCTAAGAACCAATTTTATTTTTTTATTCTCTTCGCTTGTATTTTATGTAAGATTACCTGTTTTTTGTGATATTTATAACAAATCTACAAATTTGTGCACATTCACACTTTCATCAAATGTCTTGTCGACATCATGATTTTGGTTACTGTGTCAAAATGTTGTAATTATCGTACATCTAACATCTATTGTTTAGGTGTAAGCACAGCAGGTTTTCTCACTGCTCATGTACACAATAGGAGCAATCACAGAAAGTAGATGATCAGCCTGTGTTTGCTTCTATGTACTTTAAATGTCTTGATTTTTATATTAATCAGGTGTAAGTGACCTGATTTGATTGGAGAGCGCATACTAAAATAACAATAGCATATGAAGAAATGGGCTGTGATTCCCCTAAACCTGCTAAAGTGGGTGGGGGGAATCACAGTAATTGTACGGTCTGGGAGGGGTATCCCACACTTGTGCGAATCAGCAGTCACATGGGCCGCTGATTCGCACGCTTTAGTTAAGGCAGGCTTATGGCAGCGTAAACTTCCATAAAGCCCACACGAGAGAGGGGAGTGAGAAGGGGCGTTCACTCCCCTCTCTCGGACGGACAGACCCCAGCACGTACGGATAGTGTGCGGAGTCTGGATCCGGCCCTAAATTGATCAATTTAAGATTAATAATGTTTTACAATAAAAACTAAGCATACACTATACATTTTTTTAAAGCTAAATAACTGTACTGCTGCACATTTTGCTCCAGCATTTTTATAAATATCGATATATTAAATGGGATTTATTTTGTGATAAAATCCCATCCACATTTTAATCAGTGGATTTACGTATCTGCTATGCAAAACTCTGGATCAGCTCTAGAGTGGCATACATCAGCAGGTGGAAGGTATGGACTGACCAGTGAGAGGGCAGGGCTTGTTGACTGCACTTGAGAGTGGTCAAGGGGATAGTCTGCTGCAGGAGGAGCTTGGCTGGGGCTATTTGGCTAAAGGGAAAATTATCAGCAATTCTGCTCTGTCAAATGTGTGTAGGGGAGAAACAGAGCTTAAGCAAGCCCCATGCATAAACATGCATACATAAAAGCTTCTTAATCTTACCTACACTTTGAGATGTCATAGAACCTGATCCTAAATTAAGAGAGCTGACTTACGTCCGCTCTGTTACGAAAAACATACATTATTGCAGTATTTTTTGGGGAAGGTAATAAATGATAGCCCAAAACTGTGTAGGCAGTGAGGTGTACCACAGGGAGATGTCTGTGATGCGCCACCAACAGTGTGTAATCTCTTTGTAAATGATCTTTGCAATGCTGGACAAGATACTGACCTTGATGCCATCACCTGCAGCTTCTTTCAGTGCCAAGGTTATTTCTTTTTTTTAAATAGCTTGTAAGACTAATTTAAGATGACAGCTTGTATGGTATCACATAAAGGTCCCTCTCTCTTGAATTAAATGCATTGTCTGAACTTTTTACTAACATAATGTTTCACTTTGGATATTTAGAAGGCTGCAACTTGCATCTCTTGAAGTATATGCTATAGAAAATGGAGGACTCCCATGGTTCAAATGTTGCTACTTAATTTAAATGTTTTCAGCATCCTCACATCTCACTGCTTCCTGCACCTATGTTAGCATGGAGCTGTATAGAAATGAAATATGTAATAAGGTATTATGTAGAAATGATGAGGATTGTTGTGGAAATGATTCCAAATGTATGGAATATCATTATTGTTAAGAACTGTGTATATATAAATGCTTTTCAGAGAGCAGCATGGTGCTTGTGGTCTCTTGAGCTGTTCTTCATGTCCCTTTCAGCGATTTCCCAGCCATATAAAACCAATGTGATGTCACCATGAATTACATTTTTCTTTTCATATTCAATCACTCTGAGATTGTGCTTGTCCTCATGTCTTGATGATGAATTGGAGCTGTATTCCAGCATGATGTGATTGCCAATCAGAATATGATTATACTTTTACTCCCCACTTATGCTGTACTTAAAGCCACATGTGGTACATCCTGAATTTATTATTATTTTTGTTTATGTTGTTTGACAATGATTTTGTAGTAAAACATGCAGAGCTACATAATGTAAATAGTGCGCTAGTGGGGTAAATATTTACACAGCTTTTGGACAATTTTAGTTTAGCCAAATTAGCAGGAAATAGATGATTAAGCTGACCCAGAATTTTATGCACAAGTGGAATATGCAAGCGTGGTACATTAAATCCAGAGTCGTGTGTTTCTGCAGGTACATGCAACTCTGGATAGGGTGTAGAGAGAAAAGGATGTTTGTGTAGCCCCTGTGGACAAAGCTATATATGCAGAGGCTGTGGGTTGTACTGCTGCAGCCTTTGTCAGTATCCTGTGTAGTATAGATATAGTTGTTTTTTAGTTTTTGCATTTGCAGCATGAAAAAATCCCTTTAAATTATATTTACATCATTTATGGCAATGCCAGAGCATAATAGTTTCATTTTGTTGCTATTATGGCATAGGAAAAAGTCCCCATAGTTTAAAACATGAATGATGCTGTCCCCATCATTAGAATTATTAATAGTGCTGTCCCCATAGTTTAAAACATGATTGATGCTGTCCCCGTCATTAAAAATCTTAATGGTGCTGTCCCTGTTACATTACTAATTAATCATTATGGGCTGGATCCAGAACAACATCCGTCGCCCTTAATACGTCCGTCCGATAAATAGCTACTGCGCATGCGTAGTAATTAACTAACCGCGTATACACAATCTACGTAACAAAACAATACGTAGATTACGTAAATTAGTGGAGTAATGGAGTAATGCCCCCTTGTTACTTAAAATATTACTTATTACCAGTAAGCTGCTACCACTAAGACAGTGTGCAACTGTTCCTGGAGATCTTTGGTTCTCCCTTAAACAAATTTAGCACAATATATATTTTCAGAAATATCAGAAACACAAAATGATCTCTCCTGTTAACACTAAGTAGCGTTTAATAACCAACAGTTCTTGAGAATCCATAAGAACACAGACGTGAACTTATTCATTGATGTTTATGAAATATGAAAAGAGCTCACAATATTTATATACAAAAAATGATAAAAATGAAATAAAAAGGATCAAACTTAAATACAGAAAATTAACTTGCGAGATGCTGAAATGTTAAAAATATCATTTGTGTGTGTGTGTGTGTGTGATTATTGTGCGTTTTTGTCTTTTGTTTTTTTATACTTATTAAAAAAAACAAATTAATGATTGTTTATTTGAAATTTAATTCAGCATACATGTGTATTCTAGCTATCTTAAGGGGAGAAAAAGGAAAATATATGGGGAGACCACTGGAATTCCTATAATAATGTCATCTTTAGAGACTAAATATTATAAAGTGAAAGTTAAAATGGCCATTATTGCATCAAAATGACAAGAAATAGAGCCCATAATATCAAGATGGGGAGTTACAACCTTTATGATCACAAAGCCCTTGCAATACTAGTGGATTTTAATATAACCAGAAATAGATTTGGTAATCTTCACTTACACACTAATAATTAGGTATATATCCTACTTCAACGCATATAGCTTGCCTGCATCTGGGATATGTATGATAAATCACCTATGCAGGGGTCAGATGTACAAAAGGAAAATCCTTAACTCCTCTGTTATACCCGAAATTAAATTCGGCACTCTCTCCACTAAATTACAATAGGTAGTTCCATATTCTCTCAGAGATACATCCAATTAGTATATTCACTGTACTACAATAGAAATACCCCTGCAGACACCCTCCCACTACATACACACACATCGGGCCTGATCCAGGCCTACAGTGTTGCGTACTAACACTCAGCGTAACATCTATTCACTCCCGGGCGTATGCCTAACAGCCGATCTTGCGCATACGCCCGCTGTAACTACGACGGTGGGCGTTAGTCGTGATCAGCCCCATTATTACTGTGTTGTAACTAACATTAAACCAAAATCATCGGCATATAACCCAATAGGAAACATTACTAACCGATAGACCCTTTATAGATCCCTGTTAAATAAAGGACACTTGCCTCCAAATTACAGGTCCAAAAGTGGGCATGGCTTAGCAGCAAAATTCTGGCATACCATATTTTCTAGACAAAATGAATATTTTCATGCACATAAAATTTGAATAATTAGCTTTGGATGTGCAAAGTGCCAAAGCCGAGCAATGCGTTGAATCAATCTACTGACTTTCTGCAGTAAGAGCACAATCTCTTGATTGTTGTGAGACTGCCTGATTACCTGTTCTTCTGTGCTCTTTGGGGACACTACCTCCCCCACCCCTCCTTTTTGTTTCACTGTTCTACTTCAGGCGAGAGTGAAGAGCTAATTTTTCAGGACAGAGACCATACAAAGAAGTAAGCTAGAGCGATTAACAGAGCTCAGGCAGTCCGAAGCAGGAAATAGATTTATGTTCAGTCTTAGCGCCCCCCCCCTCCCCCTGGCCTATACGTGTAAGTGTTTCTGCAATTACAAGCAATACATTTCATATATTGTGCAGAACAAATAAGGTATCATTACAAAAGATAAGTTGCAATGTTTTCAAGTATGTACAAGATAGTGGAAATGTGTAAGCAATAAACCAAAGAGTAAACAAAGGGAAAAATATCATCATTCTTATATGCCATATGCCAATAACAACCATTGAGAACTCTATTAAGTCCTTCAGCTATGCTGTAAATGCAAGTCCGTTTTCCAACTCCCAAAGCATCACATAGAAAACTGTGGCAGAGTTGTGATTATAGAAACCTCTACAACCTCCAAGCTCAGATGATAAAAGTAACAAGAATCTGGTGCATATAGGATTAAATTGCCTCTTAGGACTTCTATTAAATTGAGAATAGCTTCAAATAAGCACAGATTGCACCATCCTTAAAGTTATTCTAACACTCAGTTTGAAATAAATGAAATATCTTCATTTTTTGGATGTTGGATTAAACTCTCTTTAATTCCTATTTGTATAGTATTTCATAAGCATTCATTTAGAACCTGATCCAGAGCTGCACTTCCACCTATTGTTTAGGTTAGGAGCATAGGGGGAATGAGCACCACACATGTGCAGAATGGGGGCAAGCACAGAAAGATGGGCACTGCCTGTCCGCATTTGTTTGCAACTGTGTGCTCTGCATAGGGGGTGAAATAAAGCTGCTGCACGAGATTGTCTGCACTTATGCTGAAAATTTTACCGGAAGCTTGTAAAACGTACTGTGTACACACGGATCAGTGGTCAAACGGACATTATTTAAGAACGAGAGAGTGGAGTGATGGGGAGTTCACTCCCCTCTTTCTCGTGCGGGCTGTCAGACCCCTGCATGTACAGAAAGCGTATAGGGGGTCTGGATCCAGGCCAGAATCATTAAACTGAGCCATAATTTATTTTGTAAAACATTTAAAAAAAATAAATTTCATGATTGTGGTTTTTACTTTTTAATTTTTTTTATTTTATTCTGATAAGCAGTGGATTGCTGCCTGTTCTAGCCAGGCATTATGTACCAGGCATTGTGTAAACAAAAACAAATGTAACATGTAAACCTGTATGGACTGCTGAGAGTGCACCTCACATCCTCTACCTATAGACATCCTTTTGCATTTTGCACCTTTTCTATACATTCTTTACAGAGTTGCAAACGTTGCTGCTCTGGATTGGAGGCAAGCAATGTGGGTAGACTCCGCCTTCCAGGAACTTTGTATCAGGTCCTTAGATCCTGTTTGTTTAAACTGCAGAAATGTAATTTGAAACGTATGCACAGTATGAAATCACTTAATGACACTGCAGACTTTTACCATTTTTATTTTTGTTAATGGCCTTTTTGTTAATTCTATAGTATACAATATAGCTTTAATGCTTTTTAAACCCTAAATGTGTCCCAAAATATCACTACTATGACTGGTGTTACTATAAATAAACAATACTTTTTCTCTGGACACTTCTAGTTCTCAGTTAAATATAAAGGACCTGATTCACAATTAAAGAGAAAAAGAGTACCACAGCGCTAAACCCAATATATAGGCGAAGAACCAATAAATTCACCAATGTTGAAATAAATTACCGAGCAGTGGTAAAATCAACAACCTAATAAGTAAATAAATAAACAGCCATATAAACAAATAAATAATTCAATGAAACAAAGACATTAAAAATATCCGCTTTGAAAAAGTCCCAGCACGGGACGAAACGCGTCAGTGGGAACACCTATTTCATTTACGTGCACAGATCCAGCTGGAATACAGACACTAGTTGCTTCAGGCGGTCTTCGGTCCGTGGGTTGTACGAACGGCGGGTGACCTCCGCTACGTTCCTTCTATCCATTCACCCATGGAGGAACTCTTTTCCATCTCCCTGGACCTTCTTTTCATTACACATGGGCAGAGTATTGATGATCTCCGGTCACACAGAGAACTGTTTTGCCGCTACCATTTGCATTCCCACGGGGCATAAGAGGAGTGATTATCTTGGGGAATTCCCCATAGGCACATAACATCTAGTGCCTAAAAGTAGGAGAGAGACTACTCCTTTCCACAATTACCGCAGTGTGACCACGATATTTTGTTTCCATCATACTACGTATATCTGGTTGATACCTAAGCCGGTCAAGTGGACATTCCTATTACTTTATTGCTCCAAGATAACATCAAATCCAGTATTATATAGATTCACCTCACTGCCAACTATTATTAATTTGTCCGTATATACTATAATAGCTTTATATCCAACTGTACACCTTTTTTAATGTCTTTGTTTCATTGAATTATTTATTTGTTTATATGGTTGTTTATTTATTTATTAAATTGTTGCTTTTACCACTGCTCAGTAATTTATTTCAACATTGGTGAATTTATTTGCTCTTTGCCTATATATTGGGTTTAGCGCTGTGGTACTCTTTTTCTCTTTTGGTTTGTTTGGGGGGAGTGGGTAAGACTGTCCCCTCCAAAAGCAGCTTATTTAATATTTGTACCAACCTAGGTGACTTTTTGTTCACCTTAATTTTCTGATTCACACTTAAGAGTAAAATTGCTAACTTACCTAAACGTAAAAAATCCTCACTACCGATTCAGAGAAATTAAAGAAACCAATTAACCACTCCCACTGTGTAGGGAGTGCAACGTAAGGACGTAAATCTTTCCTGCGTATAATTAGGTACGTGTTAACTTTATTATCTGTGAATCGTTTGTGCGTAATGGTGCTTAAAATTGCTTAGGATTCAAAGATACGAAACTAATCGCACTGATTAGGCTTTGGAAAAGTAAAATTTTTGGTTTTTTTACACAGCTCATACTCTCATTAACATATGTAAACAAAAGTAACCATTAAAAATACAACTTGAAATAAGAATAATCATGACATAATATACAATACACTTAAACGCATACTGCATGAAGTTGCAAATAAAATTATCCACTATATTTAGAGACTTCATATAACACAAACAACCAATACAGATAAATATAAGTAAATGTAGTGTTTGTTCACAAAATTAAAAGTAAATTAAAAATGTTTAAAAACCTTCACAAACTATACACAAATAATGGCACCTGTACAATGTTAAAGTCTTGCACAAAATGTAAAATCAACATTGGATTAAATAAACGTGTCTTTATTTGTTTAATTTAAAAACACACATCCATTGCTTATAAACACACAGCAGGTGTGGCCTGAACTAAATAAGAGAAGACACATGGCCTCCCAGCAAACAATACAGTTCTTCAACTTACGAGTGGTCGAGGGCTACCTTTACTTTTCCTGTTTGTATGTTAGTTTACGCAAGGCACTAACTCTGTAGGAACGCCCATTATGTACATTAGTAGCCAGTGTGCAGCTCATTTGCATTAAGAGTCTTGCTGCTCTAGCTACGTATGGGCGACCTATTACTTGGCGAGGCATGCATCAGTCCTAAGTCTGATGTCTGTGTATGTGAATCAGTCAGACATGGTTTGTGTGGGTATATTTGGGTTCTGGGCAAGCACGGTTTTTCTGATCGGAAAAATACACATGTAGGTTCTACACTTACTTAAGTGTGAATACGTTCCAATTAAACTTATGAAACATTTGTGGTTAATTTACATAATTTTATGTTTTAATATAAGAAAATGCAATGCTATTTTAGTGTTGAGATACATTTTCCTATATTATATTGCCTTGGACATAGTACCATTGTATAGACCTATATCTGCTGCATGCAGCACTTAGCTAATAATGAGTATAAGTAAAAACATGATCTCATTCAATGTCATACAAGTCAAGATTACAACCTCATGCAAAATGAGTCTGGCAGGATGACAATTCTAGTTTAACAATTTTTCCATATTACGGTATCCTTCAATTTTTATTTCTGCTCATATCTTAAAACCTATTCTAGGTAGCTTGTATTAATAATGTGTGTTTGTAGGCCCAACGATATTGATTATCATATTTGCAAAACCTCAAAATAAGCAGTATCAAAGAATACAGATTGTTTCCAGCTTTTTAAAAGTGGACATTTAGTTGTTTGTGCTTAATGTAATTAATGATTTTTTTAATAATATTTAATTGATATTAATTGGTGAGTCTTAGAAATGTCACTAACTTACTTATCACAAACCTCGGCAATAATATTTCAGGCTAATTCTGAGTAGTTGTCCACATAGCTTGGTGTGTCAAATGAGTTACCAAAACTTATTGGAAGTGCAATTAATATTATTATTTTGTGTTTTGATCACTTTTTGGGAGCTGCACTTATACCTTTTTTTAGGTGCAAAGTGTAGACCTGAGCAATACCATGCTATACTGTAAGGGGAAGCAAATGTACATTGTGAAATCAGAATTATAATTGAGAGGTGAAGTTTCTTAGCTAAACTCTGATGTATAGATTAAACATCAAGCTATGTAATATGTGAGTTCTAAAATCTAATTTATTAGCTCCCCTTAGTTTGAAAAGGGGCTATAGCTGAGCTGTACACTGGCACATATTTTGCCCTTACTTCCACAACTCTGGACCAGCCCCTACATGTTTATCATTCACTAAATTTTCCACTAAATGATCAATGATTTCCCACCCACATTTCACAACCCCCCGCCCCTGAAATAATAAGACAGACATGTGGATATGTATTATTAATTAGAAATTAGACAATAGGATTGACTATATCAGGGGCAGACCACAATATATAGCCAAAAATTTACAGTTCAAAACGTAAGGAACCAAGCTAGTTAAGGCTCTAATCTAAGGACCATATTCACAATTAAGAAACTTCTGCTAATTGCGTGCATATTTTTAAGAACGAATAAACTGCCTTTAGCCTTCTTAAGCCAGTTAAGAACATGAACAACGAGGGTGTATAATTCCAAACTTATTTCCTTCTTATCTGTGAATCAGGTCTGTTAAAATTCCATTGCTTTTTGGAGTTTGAGTGGTAAAGTTTCAGAAGTCTCTGATTTTGTGTCAGTGTATGAAACCGTAATCAGACATGTTAAACCACCAAGGTGTTTTGTTTATGAAATTTCATAACTTTCTATATACTTAATAAAAAGATACCGTATTTCCCCATGTAAAAATAGGTCTAAAAATCAGGTGCGTCTTATACAGGGGATGTAACACTGAGCGTCGCGCACTGCACATAAACGTTGCGTGACCTTAGGTCACCTCAACGTCATTGTACAGCGCGCACCGCAAGGGAGACAGTCTGAGTCACAGCTACATGGGAGAGAGCCTGAAACTGCCGGAGGGACAGAAAAGGTAAGTTCAGTGTTACATCCCCTGATCCTTTGTATAAGATGCACCCAATTTTTTATTAAATAATGTTAAAAATAATAGTTAAAAAATACATTTTAAAAAACTTTTTTTTTTATTTAGACTCCAAAAACAGAAGGGAGCGTCTTATACGTGGGGAAATACGGTATATAGTAACACACATACAACATTTTCGTCTCACACACATCTCCAGCCCCCCTGCTCAGTGCAGTCAATAAGTTATGTGACATCACAGGGAGTGGGGCATTCAAGTGCTCTCCTAAAACTCAACTCTTCAGATAAGCTTATCAAATTCTTCAACATTTTTATTTACCATATTAACAACCACTTTTCTTTCCACTTTGCTTTTCTATAACATAAACCAGCACACTCTCTCTTTCTATTCTAAAATTCCCTCTTCTCTGTTACTGACACTGCTGTGTGACTGGATCAGAGCACTGAGAATACTTTTACCATACACTCTGGCTGGTCCACTGTGTGATATATATAGCACCTGTCCTTATGTATCAAACCCACTGTCCTATAGAGTGGAAGCTTGTGAGCAGGACCCTCTTACCCACCCAGTCTGTCTCTTATTACCCAGTGTTTTTTATACTGATTGTAAAACATTGGAAAGTGCTACGTAATCTGCTGGCGCTATATACATATAAAACTATTGCCACACACACTCTCCCACAAATACACAATACATGAATCTAAATTACATAAATAATTAAGATTATAAATATACATTTGAATTGCTGCAAATGAAATCTATGAACCAATATTGTCGATTATGACAGACTCACTCTCTTCTGTTGCATCTGGTCCTAAATCCTGGGACAGTGCTTTTCCTTAGCATTATTCAATACAGAACAGAAGCACAGACCATGACTGACACTCACTCACTCACTCTTATACACTGGGGAATCTTATTAGATATGTTATTACAAAATCCAGGAAAAAACTGGGTATTTGGGACATAGCTTAGTTATACAAAGCTTACATAACTCACTGGTAGGGATGGTGCTAAGGTGTTTGGCGCCCTCCTGTTTAATTTAACACTATTGAGCCCAAACATTCTTTCAGCTGCTGGAGCTGAAAGGAGGTTTGCTATCAGCTGTTGTGTGTAATTAGAACAACACCTGATAGCAGGAACCCATTTCAAACTCAGTGTACAAAAGCAGGGAGCTCCAGTCTGGCGCTGGTCTGTACCGCATCCCCCCATGCTCCACATTGCGCCGACAATGAACACTGGCTGATAATAAGAAAGACTATTTTGAAATTACAGCTGAATGTGAGTGTGATTGTATTAAACTAATGTTGCAGCAAGGAATATGAAACCTCTTGGAACTCTGTATACCTTCCATAACTCTGAAAGTGTAATATATAGAGGAAATTTAGAAATTTAATAATTACACATATTAAAAGAAAATTCAGTAGCCTGGAATTAGGAAGTAAACAAAACAATACACACATGTAGGTCATATACACAAATATATACATATACCACATACACTTTTATATAGTATACAACACTACCACATACAGGCACATCACAGCATTAAATATACATAATTAAATATACAAACATACACATAAATACACTGCATACCATGTACAATTAATATAATAAAATATATATTCTAATATATTAAAAACTAACCAATACAAAATAATACTTAGTAAAATGCTCTCACTATATTGGATTCCCTAACACATGCGTGCAGTGCCTAGTTTTAAATGCCTTTAAAGGATTTAGGCTTTAAATTTGCCCCCACCTATTTATCAATTTATTATTATAGTTACTAGAGTATAGTATCCATGGACCTGATTTGATCTTAAGAAAGCGTTATGTTCTTAATTATAAGCAACTAGTAGCAGGGCGACTCCCCCATCACGCCCCAGTTTTCAGGTTCTTGACTTTCGAATGCCATAGGGCTACCTTATCTTTAGGTTCTTAGTTGTGTGCATAGGGTGGCTAAATAAGAACGTTTCTGGCTATCCCCGCCCAGATATGCCTCCTTCCACCCAGTCTTCTTATGTGTGTTCTTAAGTTTTCCCGGCACGCCCCTTCCTTCTTAAGTTACTATGAACCTTGCAGCAATAGTGGCTATTTACAGCAGTCCCGTTCTTATGTCCAACGTTGATTGCATATAATAAGTTATGACACATGCACATTACATCCTTTCCTAAATATACACACCTAAAAAGTAGTAAAAAAGTAGCTAACTGTGAATCAGGTCCCATGTAAGCATCATAGAACACAATCTTGTAACCACAATAAAAGAAAGCAAATCATAGATGCTACTATACAATACAGGCAGCATCCTAGTCTCATACAGACTATATATCTTAGGGACACATACCTTACAGACATTATCTAAGTGACCGTTATACCATACAGGCCACCATACAATACAGACTGCATCCTTCCGACCACTGTACAATGAATTCAACATTCTTGTAACTACAATGCAGTTAAAAAAGTACTCCTTGTGTCACAAAAACAAAAAAGCATTTGTAACCATAATACAATAGAAGCACAGCCTTGTAAACACTTAGTTATCCTGTTTGTGTGTGTGTGTGTGTGTGTGTGTGTGTGTCTCCCAGTATTCCCATCATGTGTCTCCAGCCCCCCCAGTATTCCTCATCATATCTCTGCAGCCCCCCAGTATCCCCACCATGTCTCTGCAGCCCCTCAGTATCCCCATTATGTCTCTGCAGCCCCCCAATTTCCCAATCATGTCTCTCCAGCCCCTCCAGTATCCCCATCATGTCTCTAAAGCCCCCCCCCAGTATCTCCATCATGTCTCTGAAGTACCCCCAGTATCCCCATCATGTGTCTCAAGTCTCCCAGTATCCCCATCAAGTCTCTCCAGCCCCCCAGTATCTCAATCATGTCTCTGCGGCCCCTCGGTATCCTCATCATGTCTCTCCAGCCACCCCCACCCCCAGTATCCCCATCATGTCTCTGAAGCCCCACTGTATCCCCATCATGCGTCTCAAGCCTCCCAGTATCCCCATCATGTCTCTGCAGCCCCCCAGTATTCCCATCATGTCTCTCCGGCCTCCCTTGGTATTCCCCATCATGTGCCTTCAGCCCCCCTCAATTTTTCCCATCATGTGCCTCCAACCCCCTCAATATTCACCATCATATGCGTTCAGCACCCCTCAATATTCCCCATCATGTGCCTCCAGCCCCCTTCAGTATTCCCCTCTATGTTTCTCCAGCCTCTCCCCTTTTTACTTACCTTTGTGTCCCTCTTTCCATCCTCCTCCGCAGCGCCCTTCCTCCTTCATGTGCATACAGGAAGTTCCTGTATAAGCTGCTGTAGCTGTTACATAGTGCATTGCTCTATGTAACTACTGCGGCAGCTCATACAGGAACCTCCTGTTTGAACGCTGCCAGTCTCCATAGCAGAGAGCGGGGGGATGACCGGCACCTATCTAGCCTGGTTTTGGGCATTGAAAGATATTGTCTTTGACTGTAGATAGTATAGATAGATACACAATCTCTGAGGCATTCTGTAAAAAGATATTAAAGTATTTAATAAACTTAGGTTACAAGATTTGCTTGCATGGCCTCATTTCATTCGACCTGAACTAGAGGTGCAAACATAAAGGTAACACTGCTCTCAGACTATGAAAAATTATATATGACCCACGGGATGGGAATGCTTTTGGAAGGTACTGTATACATAGCAGTATGGATCTGCACTGGAACAGGATACATAGCTAGACAAATCTGTGTTGAAACAGGTTATATGAGGAAATTAATAATACTTAAACAGGATATACATGATAAACTTGTAGCACTGATGGAGATAATTATATTGTTTAGTGCTGGAGAAATAAATTTGGTCTTTCAAATTATCCTTTTAATTTTAAATATAACCAAGTTAAAGTACTGTGTCCCCCAGAACTTTTGTTTTCAGTGTCTTAGCAGAGTTGTAGCACAAAATTGATTGCCTCTTGTAATTACTTTACACCACCTTAAAGATGCTAGATTTCTAACTGTTAAAATATGCCCATTTTTTATTCTGGCAGCCATGTTTAAACATCAGTAATAGATGTGGTGACTTCACATACTGTATAAAGATAGTCTTGGTGTTTTGTAAATGTCATCAGATATGTAGGAGTGATATTAAGGGGCACTATATTTTAAGGTAGCATTGGGATTAGCTAATAAAAGATAATTCCAAGTTACAGTTTCTAGTATGGGGTTATATGTATTTAATATCTGAATTATATTATATCAATTATAATTATAAATATCAAATTAATATCCTACTCCTATCACAAAAACTACAATTGCAAAAATATTAGGATGCAGATGTCAGAACTCTCTTTAAAGGGAGGTGTTAAGTAAGCGCTTGCATGGATGCAAGCCTACAGCAGTGAATAGTAAGCACAGCAAACTTGGATCTTTGGATCCAGTACATTACCACCAGCCTTGACTGGAAAAACCTTATGCTCTCACCTGTAAAATGGGGGGACCCTGTGCTGTTTGTTCTTGGGCTTTGCTGTTACTAGCGCTAGGACAGCAGTTGCTCTGGTTGTTATAAACAGTATACATGCAATAAATACATTTATATGCTGATTCAGAGCAGAGCGCCTCTGGCCAGTTTAGCTGTATGGGTTTTGTGCATGTATTCTGTGACCAATCATTGGATCAGCCTCTGCATTTCTATGAAACTTACTACTACTTATTGCAATATTGTTTGTAAGTTTTTTGCGCAATATTGCTTTGCAGAGTTAAAATCTGTACACCTCAATGAGAATGGGGCTGGAAGCATATTCACAGATCCGTTAGTTAAAGGTACGCAATTATACACACAAACGTTGCAAGACAACACCCATGACACTCCAGTCACATGGACAGGTTTTCGGTGACTTACGCCTCCATAGGGCACCCTTCATTCTACGTGTGCATTTATTTGCGTATAATACTTACATACGTGTGTATGTAACTAACTGCGCCCTCAAATGGTCATTTAAATGCCTTCTCCTACCCACTTTAACGTAACTTTGTCCGTACAAATTTCAACCACGCCCCTCCGCACGTATGTCCCCAGGTGCGATTCACGCGTACGCGCCTAATGGACTTCCTGCCTAAATTCAACGTAAATAGCATAAATAAAGCTACTACGCATGCGCAGTAACTCTGATCCTAAAAATACGCATGGAACTCCGCGCAAAAATGTATCTGTGAATACTGTCCCAGCTCAAGAGATATCAGTGATTCCCCAGTGCTGGGGCTTTGCTAATTTCCAGAAAGGAGGGTGATAGCTAAAATAATAGGTGTTTTCTCAATATTTCTGCTAGCTCTTCTTTATAAATTGACCCCTACTGAAATTTTTCTGCTGAACAAGATGCAGATTGTCTTGTTAGTGATGTAGATTTTCTCTGTAAAACTGTGGGCAAGATTTACTAAGGTCGTATTTGTCAAAAGGGCCTTTTTTGGTGATTTGTCCGGCGTTTACTTGATCACCACATTTACTAAAGGTCAATGCGCCAATTATTGGGATTTTATGAAATTTAGCAATGATACACATAGAAAACACTGTATTTACTAAGCTCGTATTACTGAAATCGCTGTTTTAAAATCACTGAAACAAATGTGCCATATAAGAGAGGCGCAGTTATAAAAATTGCAGCCAATTACTGCTGAATGAGTGTCATCCCACTATAAAAGTGATCTCACAATTGCAATCACCTGCTGATTTTTGGAGGATCATCATTGAGATTAGTGGACTGTTTGTGTGGCTCTCTACATATGGGTTTAGCTATTACAGCAAGCAAAGTGCTGAAGATGATACTGAACAATACCAGCCCCAGGTTCCACAAAGGCTATGCATAAGCTGTTAGGTATGTTTGTTTAGCGTGCTTTTGGACCTGCATTCCCTTTCAGACCAGGAAGTTTACACTTTCTTGCAATCGTTGTTTTGGCAGCCTGGTCTTCCTCATATATAGGGATGATTGCATCCACTAAGGCACAATTTTCATCATGCGAGAATCTTATATTTTGCCCACTTTTTGTTTTCCTAGGATGACATGGCTTCAATTCCTCCACTGGCTTGGGCTAGCTAGACGTTGACATATTCAAACTACAGGGGACAGAATAAAAAAAGGAAAAAAAATCAGATTTGAACAACACACAGATTTGAACAACGCACATAAATACATGATCAAAACCAAGTTTTAAAAAGTATAAAAAAGGCATGATTCACATTTGAAACAGAAAACAAACACACTATGATTCTAAACATGCATGCATTTACAATAAAATAATTTAAAGCATGCTAGATATAACATACGTGATTTAAACATATGAAGATTATATATAAAAACATATACTTACAATGAATGCTGTGTAAAAAAAAAAAAAATTGAGCACAAAATGGCTACCATCCAAATACCTCCACACACACTGCTCACACCAACTACTACCTCTGTCAAATTGAAAGTGAAAGTTGACGCCATTATATAGTGTTTATTCAGTGAGATCTTATGTAGTTTAGTCAAACGCCACAAATTTTTACAAAAATCACAGTTTAAGTTGGAAACAGCAAGCCAAACTTAATGTTGAAAATATACAATGCAGTGATTATAAGAGAAAACGCGGCAAATAACATAATAAAATTGCGGCGCTTTACCTATCCAAAAATCGCTGACATTCGCCATTGAATACAATTTGCTGTGCAAAATTGATCAATAGTACATATGGTGAATTCAGGAGAAAAATTGACTCAAAATCGTGGCTTGGTAAATCTAGCCCTGTGAGTGATAGGGATGTAGAAATGCTATAGAGGTTGGGATATTCATTATTTATGCAAAGGGTAAGTGTCAATAATATAACTAAAATTGTTGTACTTAAATCACAGTATATAGCAGAAAAATACAAAACTCGCTTTCATTCACCAGACTGAAAAAAGCACAAAGCAATATATCTTTTTGACACAATTCCCTTTTAAGTAATTTGCTTGCTTACATGTGATAGGAAAACTTTGAATGTTTCCATCAGTGAAGGTAAGATAGTCTCAGCTGCATAGTGCATATTACGGTCATAAACTGGCCACTCCCTGCTGCCAGCAAATGAAGCAGATTAATAGGACATTCTCTGCAAGGGTAGGCAGCTCCTGCAGAGATGCTTCGATTGCTTTGTTTTGTTGGCAGCGCAAAACAGATTGGTTTGGCTCTTTAGAGAACTGTTAATAAGCTGCACAATTCTTTTCCTGAATAAGATGGACAAAGCCAACAGGGCATCTTAAAGCAGCCAAGTGCCAGTCTTTGTAGATCATGCGTTTTTCATTTGTGCCTCAGTGTTCTTTCCTTTAATCAATTACTCCTGCAGTATTGTAGCTCACTCATGAAGGAGTCTAAGCAGATTTGAAAAGTGACAAACATGCACTGTAAAGGATTTTTAGTGATGTATGTTTCTTAGTTTCACTAAAAGGTGTCATTCTCACAGAGAACTCAATTGTCATAGTATCGAAAACTGACTACAAGATTGTAATGTGTTGGTGTCAGCAGAATGCATTGAGTTGAATAATAAATAACAGAGAATCTATCTAAAGATCAAATCAAGTTCTCAATCCCTCTAGCTCTAAAACAAGGACAGAGCAGAAAACAAACAACCAAACACCACTCAGCATCGAGCAGCAAGGACTGGGCAATGAGTGTGCCTGATATCTTGCATCTAGATACAGTGATAGAAGATACTGTTCAGTGATAAGGAGAAGTAATAGGTTCAATTATGCACTGAACTGAGCAAAGCTACACAGCAAAGGAAATGTGAAACTGAAGAATAAAAAAAGGCACTCACATACTAGTAATAAGTACATTGTTAACATTATGCATTCATCATTTGAACTGGTTAAAATTTAAGTAGATTTTAATGTACTTTCCTGGTGTCAACATGTCACATTTAAAATAGTATTTCAGAGACATTTCCTGAAAATGAAAATTTTGCTCTTAATGGTTTGCTGCATGTTATCCGCCCACAAACTATCTTCTGCAAAGTTTAAATAGAACATAAAAGCCTCAGTCTGTCAGTTAGAAATCTCAGTGTTTGGCTGTACATACTCACAAATTGTTTTTATTTCATGTCCAATACAAATATTTTGAAATTACATGTTTAAGGGTTTTTTTGTTTGCTTGTTTTAGACTGTTTACCCTCTGGTTACAGGCTGTGGTATTTATTTACCAAGGTAAATATGACATTTGTACTATTTCCAACATGTTTTTCATTTAGAACTTTGATGAAAAACAATGCTGTCCCCAATATCTTGCCGTATTGGTTCTTTTCCTTTTGCAAAGTGTAAGCAGGGGTTACAATTTTCCATGTCAGAGATTACAAATGGACTTGAAATTATTCTTTGTCCAAGGTAGCCAGTTCAAGCATTATGTTATATGTTCTCTGTAATGGTAGCTCCTATGCCCAACACAGAGAGGACATTTATCTCCAGCAGCATATCTTATATCAAAAGAGGAAGGACATGGACTCCTCAACACATAGGGCTGGATCCAGACTTAAGAAGGAGCTTGAAATTAAGGACCTGATTCACGCTTAAGAATCTTTTTAAAATAAGAACTTAAAGTCACTTCTGGGCTAAACCATGTTGATTGCAGGGGAGTCATATTTCATCTGTTATTATTATTATTATCGTTTATTTATAAGGCGCTACACGGTATCCGCAGCGTGATACAGAGGCAATAGGAAAGCCAGTAGTTACATATACAATACAATATTAATACAAGGTATAAAATCATAGACTAAAGAATACATAAAATCATAGAATAAATTAATACAATATTAATACAAGGTATAAAATCATAGAATAAAGAATACAATAAAGGTACACTGCAAAAATAAAATACAGTACAAAAATAGCAGAACAATATATATGGAAAATAAAGAAGTTGGATATAGTAGCTCCATAGTAGGAGCAGATGAATAAGGAGAGAGATAGACAGTAGAGGGAAAAAGGTGGGAAGTGATGAGGACAGGGTAGAGAGATGATGACAGGAGGTAGGGGGACCCTGCTCACGAGAGCTAACATTCTAAGTGAGGGGGCAAATAAACAGGAGACACAATGATGAAGATGGGGAGGGCAGGTAAGCTTAGGTGGAGGAAGGGTAGGCTAGCCTGAAGAAGTGGGTTTTAAGGGAGCGTTTGAAGGATTGGAGGGTGCTGGATTGCCTGATAGGAAGTGGTAGGTTGTTCCAGTGGAGAGAGGCAGCCCGGGAGAAGTCTTGGATGCGAGAGTGAGAAGTAGTTATAAGGTTGAAGTCAAGGCGATGGTCACCAGCAGAGCGGAGTGGACGGGAGGGGGTGTGGATAGAGATAATGTACCAGGCCCGTTCAGCATTGGGTCACCGTGCTCACCTGACACTGCACCCCCCGCAATCCAGTA
>WWET01001706.1:205184-217080 GCA_011038615.1 Limnodynastes dumerilii | reverse complement strand
AGGCTATCTGGTCTGTTGATATTGCAATAGACTCCCCCAGGAAGAAATGAAGTGTTCTAAATAGATGCTTCCACTGAGGGTTACAATAAGTACAACAGAAAACAAATCTTTAGTGTCTTACAGGGAGAATAACAAATGTCCTATGTTTGAAAGCTTTTATCTGTGCTATAGTAAATAAAAGTAGTTCAGGGACTGCACTGTCACAGGCAGTATTTGGGCCTGTCAGGTAGCTTACAACTTTGTTTTTATCTCTGTGTTTTTTTTATTTAGCTACAGGTTTATGGTATTTTTTTTTTTACCACGTCTGTCCATGATTCATCATGGAATACCAGGATTTATCTAGCATGACAGTTTTCCATAATTCTGGTTTCTGAAGTGCTCTGTACCAGATTCTCTGTGTTTCATTTAAATGATATTACAATTGGACCATAGCACAATAGTCACAGCCATAGCTAGAAATTTTAGCGCAGGGGCAAAAATAAAAAATAAAAAAATAAAATCCTTAAATTGATGATCAGATTAGGCTTAAAAATCACTGGTGCCCCACTTTCACATTGCGCCCTGGACGACTGCCCTGTTGCACACCCTTATGTACTGCCCTGACGATAGTCTTCATATTCTTATGTCCCAGTAAAGAAAACAAACCTTAGTAAGTGGTAGTAATGTAGGGTCTACCTGGATCTATAAATATCAGTTCACACATCAGCTTCAGTTCTCACAGCAGTTTGTCAAATATTATCCGCCTTGTTCCATTACCTCTTGTTGGATTACTGCATATCATAGGCAGCATCTCCAGTAGTTGGAGTAGGATTCTGTTTTATATCTTTCATTTTATGGCCCAGTAGTAGTTCCTCTATAGAAATGACCATGGTGGGAGGTTGCTCAGAGAATATATAATCATGGCAAGCAGAGTAAAATGTCTCAACTATCTCATCATAAAGACAATTTCATTAACGGGGGAAACTGCCTGTAAAGTGTTTGCCTCCTATTCTGCATTGTTTGGGATTCTTGTTTCCTTAAACAAATACAGAATTTTAATAAGAGATTAATGATCCCAGTGGAAAATTTAATTTACTCCTGGCATATTTATTTATTTATTTGCAAGGTTTTTTTTTATTCTCTCGCATCAGAAAGGAAAGGAGAAAAACATTAACACAGCTTGTGTCTAAGTGATTGGAGAGAATGCGCCCTGCATGTGGAATAGTTGAAACAACCACAAATGAAATGTGATTCCCTGAACTGGAAAGACATTAAAGATGGAGGTGTGGAGGCTGATAGCACAGACTGTGCCACTGCATTAACCCGTTCTCAGCTGGAGATGATGAGTCCTTCCTGTACATTGCATATGTTACTCTACTGCGAGATGAAGGCAGAATATTCTCTAATCTGATAATAGTTTTGATCATTGACTGTCTAGTTGTGCATGTTAATAACTTGAATTCCTTTTAGAGCGTTAACGATTTTTCAGTATGAACGACTTGCCTGTTCTTTTTGCCTTTATGATAAATTTAAAATAGACATTCAAAAATATTGGCACCATATTTATTACAGTACCTTAAACCTCTGTAAAGAACTGGCAATCACTTGTTTAAGGCATAGGGATGATACATGGCACCATTGTCATTTTTGAAGTTGTCAGCTTATTTTCTAACAAATGGTGAGAACTGTTATTTTGTTTCTTATTTCAGAGGCATGAATTCATTTACCAGTGTACGTAGACTGTTGTAAAAAGACAC
Organism: Limnodynastes dumerilii; assembly: GCA_011038615.1. Lineage (NCBI taxonomy): Eukaryota > Metazoa > Chordata > Amphibia > Anura > Limnodynastidae > Limnodynastes > Limnodynastes dumerilii. The sequence goes on along the minus strand of WWET01001706.1, from coordinate 215,344 downwards.
TTGTGTGTCACTACTTACCTGATTACACATGGCTAGTAAACTGACAGGTAAATAAATTTTAAAAAATCTCCTATTTAAATTTCATCGGTCTGTCCGGTTATGCATTTGGACACCCCTGCATCGATTGGGGAGAAATCAAAAGGGGTGGGGCTTATGGGAAGGAGGGTGTGGTCTGAACAAATAAGGTCAGTTGTGGGTGAGACAGGTGTGGTGCTTTTTTAATTGCTGCACTACCAAAAAAGTCCAGGCTGGGCAGTCACTTAATGGGTGTGTTGGAAGAGCTGCTAAACTGCTAATTATTTTTAAAATATTGACAGTTACATTCAAATTATTGATAACTTAACAATTTAAAGATTTAAACACGGGCATCACTGGGTACTTCAGCCAATTAATAATACATTAGAAATGTAAGTTATTGATCTTATATATTAACTATATAATTTTTTTTCAACATTTGCTATTGCTAAAAGGGACCTCTTTACAAACAGGGTAAAGTTTTGTTGCTGACTAAAGCACTCATTTTTGCATGTATCCAATGAAAAATATACCCATATACATCTGTTTATTTTGTCACTGAAATGTAACTATATTAGGTTCAGCTATCAGACTTACAAAACATCTCTCGGTCTGCTGTAGATTTACACAAATTAGTATCCTATAAGTTTACAGTGAAAATATTATATTTTGGTGTTAAAAAGTAAGTTTATATGATATTATATTTATAATGTAGAACACACATTAAGGGACAGATTTACTAAGCTGCGGGTTTAGAAAAATGGAGATGTTGCCCACAGCAACCAATCAGATTCTAGCTCTCACTTTCCTATTACACACTAGAGAATGTCAGCTAGAATCTGACTGGTTGCTATGGGCAACGTCTCCACTTTTCTAAACCCGCAGCTTAGTAAATCTGGCCCTTAATGTTGTTAGTTTCCAAAATCTCATGCAGTGCAATAATTAAACATTTGCAACAGTTCAATGAATTAGGGCTTATCATAATGATGTGCAGTTAGCTTCTTGTTGAAAATATTAACCACTTTTTCTTTTTTCCACATTCCCAATATAACCATTATCTTTTTAACAGGTAACAGTGTTTTTATTTTATTTTTTATTATTTTTACACAGAGAGCCTTATTTTCTGTACATACCTCTATATCTATGGCAAACTATATTATCTGTTACAAAATCCAGGTGTTCCTATTAAATTATACCCACATTTCTTGCTTGCAGTCTCCAAAAAATAATCTTTTGATTTGAAATTTATAGAACTTAAAGTATATGAACCAGATCCAGACTCCGCAATTATGATTATTTTCCACTCAGTGCAAGCATATTGTTAATGTGCATGTGTGGGTATAAAGCTTCTAACACAGTGCTGAATTCTCAGGAGCCTGGCTTCCATGTGGAAATCCTTTCCAATGGCAGTTCGGGCCACTATGCTTACAGCATCTACACATGGTGAGAGGTAGTAGGTATCGGCATACGTACCCATTCATTCGGAAAGTAAGGCAGCAGACCCGTCACTCCACCGCAGACCCACTTTACAGGTGAGTATTAGAGGGGGAATTAGTGTTGGGCTGCAGGGAGGGGAGACTTAGGGTCAGGCTGGAAGGGAGTTTTAGAGCTAATGTAAGGTGAGGGTTAGGGTAAGCGTTGGGGTTACATTATTAATCACCATTCGCAGCTCCATCTTCTTTCTTCAGTGAATCGATTGTTTTCCCTCTGCTAGGCAGAAGCAATCGATTTTACAGCCAGTTCTCAGTGGTGACCAACACCCATTTTCAGTGGGTGAATGTGAATGGTTTCTGCTGTTGAAAGCCTGGTACATGCATAGGCAGTGGACTTCTCCCAAGCATAGGGTTTAGAAGGGTCTGCTATAAGACCGAGCCCTCACCAGTAGAGTTCTAGATCTGGCCCTATGGATGAAATTGCTTATCTTTACTTGAGAGCTTCTCTTCCTAACCTAAGCAGCCCGATTTTATAAGTACTTCTGCAAAGTGCAACTTTAGTTAGAATAGAATTTGCAGCGACTTTTCCCAACCAGTCAGAAATGCTACACACACAATGCATAACTCACATATTCCAGAGGGTTTGTTATTTTTATAGCTCCCTTTGACAGCCTAGCTTAAAATATAAAGCTAAAACTATATAAATAAATGCATATATGGCAATTTAAAAATACTAATGCTTTTAAAGTAAGTTATTTGAATGTAGAAACAAACATATTGATAAAAAATACTGTAGAGGCAAAATCTGAGTGATAATCACCATATTTAATCAGTCTGAGTAACATGCTTATGGGTGTTTAAAACTCCCTCCTGTCAGTAACTACGTTTATTGTTACTGAAGTATTTTTTGTGTTTCTTTACAGTTCGAACCCAAAGAAACTTTTCAAAGTTTTTATTTTGTAACTGGAAATAGAAAGGGAGTTAGCTCTAGATTACTTCCTCAAGCCAAATAATGGTAATAATAATAATAATAATAATAATAATAATAATAAATATTAATTAGTCCATAGTGGTTTCAAAATAATTTGTATATTTTCCTTGTATTATAATTATTATATTGATCTATGAAAAACCCCCCAAAAACAACTGATGAGCAATATGTGTGATGACCGGGTGGTATAGGCTACAGGTTTTGCAATAATAGTGGATTGTGGATAGCAGAGAGGTGTAGGCAAAGTAAGAAAACTCAAAATCACTGCACACCAGCGTTTTATAAAAATGATTTTACTTTATAAATTTGTTTTAGGAATGCTTCAGATTAGCAGAAAACTTATCTTGTTCAGTACAATAAAAGCAGATTGTCACAAACAGTGTTGTTCTTATTCATAAACAGAGCATATAAAACAGAGGAAAGCTAATTTTAAATGATCAGAAAGCAATTTACAGTTTGAAAGTACAATTCATTAACCATGTAAAAGTTATTAATATTCACAGTTCATTTCCCATTGAATACCCCTAAATTAACTCTCCGTCCTCCAGCACAACACTTCAATTAATTAGTTACTTATTTCAAAGATTACCAATAGCTATTTCTAAATGAATTTCTCTATAGTCAATAGACAATTAATTTTATCATATAAATATTAGTGACAATATACTAATAACATACAATGTCCATATATTAAAGTTAACAGTTAAAACAGTTCTAAGTACAATTCTTTTCACACAAACAACTCTATCTCCGCCGTCTCCTGCACCCCTTTCTCTCTCTCTCTCTTCTCCGCTACCTCCAATGTCCTTCTTAAAAGTCTCTGTAGTTTTCTCAACAGCTCTCCCCAACTCCAATGTTACACTTTCCGCTGCTACCACCGAAACCTCCTCCCTGTACGAACCGCTATCACCACCACCACCGATTCCTTCCTTTGTCTCCTCTGATCTCCAGCAGTATTTCACCTCACCACCGCCGATTCTCTCCTCTGTCTCACTCCCGTCTCCTCAGCTTACCACCGATATTACACCTCACCACTGCCGATTCTCTCCTCGTTTCACTCCCGTTTCCTCAGCTCACCACCGATATTACACCTCACCACCGCCGATTCTCTCCTCCTCTCACTCCCGTCTCCTCGGATTACCACCGATATTACACCTCACCACCGCCGATTCTCTCCTCGTCTCACTCCCGTCTCCTCCGCTTACCACCGATATTACACCTCACCACCGCCGATTCTCTCCTCGTCTTATTCCCGTCTCCTCAGCTCACCACCAATATTACACCTCACCACCGCCGATTCTCTCCTCGTCTCACTCGCATCTCCTCAGCTCACCACCGATATTACACCTCACCACCGCCGATTCTCTCCTCATCTCACTCCCGTCTCCTCAGCTCTCCAACTCTGATGTTAAACTCTCTGTCTGCTTCACTGTTTCATCTGCTCTCACACCTGCCGGCACTCTTCACTATCCGTCAGGTCTGTAATCACTATCTGCTATGATGCTTCTGTTTCCCTAATCACTGACGCTTCTCTGCTTTCAGTACGACATCACCTATATCTCTCAAACTGCTCTGTGGTCTCTTCTCTTCTGTCCAATGTCACTCTCTTCAGTCTCTGTTTCGATGTCTCTCTCTCTCCTCACACCACTGTCACTTTACTCAATCAGCCCTGTTGTCACTTCCTCTCCTGCCAACTGTCACCAACTGAGCTCCCAACAGTCAAATCACCTCAGAAACTTTCCCTCCAGAAGCTTCTAGAAACAGCTCCTCGTTTCAAATATCACCAGCTGACTGTTGCCTAGCAACATCCCACATGACCTGTGCTTGTAAACAGAGCAGGAGACCTAAACACTCCTCTCCCCTCGCACTGCCTGCAATCTTTTCCACCGTTACAGTGCAGGGGTGCCACATATGTGTTATGTAAAGTAAGTATCAAAGAGAAGATCAAACCAAAAAAAAAAAAAAAACAACAATGATAAAATATATTCAGTACAGCATTATTTTCCTGTTTTCTTGTTACTGTTACTAGTTTTAATTTGGGAGCTTTACCCCTCCCGAATATGGCCGCTGCACACTTTTCAAATGGCAGGAGTGTCTTTATACAGACCTCCTGAGTACACATATAGCAAACATATAGGGACTCACCCAGGGACGTAACTATAACCTTGTGGGCCCCATATCAGAATTTTGAAGGGGCCCCCTATCTCAGCTGCCTCCAGCAATGGCATTTGCTGACTCCTCTATCTTCTTTGCAAATACACTGATGTCATCAAGCCAGCGTCAGTGCATAGAATGATAAAGGAGCTGGTGCTGGCTGTTTCTTAAGCAGCAGTGTGAAATCTTTCTCTGCAGCGCTGCTATAGAGAGTCACAGTGAATGGTGTGTTCAGCCATAGGGACTCCACAACATAGCTTAAGAAATAGCCGGTGCCAGCTCCTGGACAAATGGTAAGTACATACTGTACAGGTGCTGTGGGGTGATTGCTGTGCCACCAGGCCCTTTAAGCTGCTGGGCCCCATAGCAGTTGAACCCATTGCACCCCCTATAGTATAGTTGGACTCACTTACCAGTGCTTTGACACTGGGCAGGTGAGCTTAACCCAATATAGCTATATTGTGAACTAAACCTCCTCTTTATGTATGTGCTGATACATAGTGTTATATAATGTTTGGAGTGCTGGACCTGTCTTTTGATGAAGCCCATTCTAATTTTTCCTGCCGAAGGCCACCTTTGATTAAACTGCTAATTTTAATTACATTCTCAGTGTAGTGTAGAATTTGGTGATTTGTAGGTAGTCCTAATATTTAATAACGAAAAGCAATAGGATTCTAAAGAGCACAAACAAAAGGGAAATACATAGGTTTCTCTGATTGATTCTGAAATACAATATGAATAAAAGACTGGCTCAATTTTTCACAGTGTAAATCAGCTAGTTAGTCAAATAAATCATAGTGTGACCCCTTGAAACACAATCTGTTGTAAGCATATTGCTTCCATTATCCAAATTGATTGTTTCCATTTGATGCATTCCTTAACAGAAAATGCCTTCTATTGCAATGCCGCAGTAGAAAGCCATTGTTGTTCTGAAACATTGTTTATTATTATTTTCTATTCGCTATATACATATGAATATGGTTACAACGTGAAGTATACACTCTTTAACCACTTGATTATCCCTTTATACTTAACGTATTGTATAAATTAGTACAATAACAAAGGTGTTCTCTTAAAATGACTCATGCAGTAATTGGCAGCCAAGACCCTAAAATTAGGTACCAGGGCTGGTACGATGTGGTCATCGGGGGGATGCGGGGCAGGACGGCAACAGACTGGGGAGGTGCTTATTCTCACCTTCCCCCGGTCCACAGCGCCATTCTGCCCCCCTTATGGATGCAGCTCTGGTGAGTGAGCCTTACAGTACAGTGTTTAACAGTGACATCTATTCACTACTTGTGACAGGCAGAAGCCAGAGGAGAGGGATAAGTTGAAGAGGTGGAAAAGATGAGAGAAAGTGGAGAGAGGGAAAGACAGGAGATTAGAGGCGATGGGATCAAGTGGGCACATTGACGGAGGGGATGACAAAAGAAGTAAGTGGATTTCCTCAACTGAGGTAGGGATGAAGGTAGACATTGGTGGGTGGCTAGGGAGGAGATGAGAGGGTGGAGATGGAGGGAAGGAGAGGTGATGGTAGAGGAGATGGAGATCCTGATGGAGTCAATCTTGGAAGTGAAGAAGGTGGCAATGTCCGAGGCAGAAATGGAGAGGGAGGGGAAGAGGAGAGAGTTGAAGTCGGCAAAAATTCGGTGGGGGTTAGACGATTGAGAGAGGATGAGGGATTTGAAGAAGGATTGCTGGGTAATGGCAGAGCTAAAAGAGGAGAGTGTGAACTTGAAGTGGAGAAAGTCTACAAGGGAACAGAACTTCCTCTAGAAGCACTCAGGAGATCAGCAAAGGGAGCATTTCTTTAGGAACCGAATGAGCAGTTATTAAACTGAAGGGTGCAAATTTAAAGTTTGCATGGAGGCGCGAACACTCTAGCATTGACACTGTTAGGCACAGTACACACTACTGAAATTTCTGTGGCATCTCTATAGCTGCTGAAATCATGTAGCATGCACACACTACACATATCTCATGCAGATTTTCTGACCCCTCTGTGCCATCAATATAGGATCGGCATAGCATTGGTTGGTTTGGCTTTGCAAAACCGACCAATACTATTATTGTTCAGCGGAGATGCTGGACAATTTTGTAAACATTCCAACAAATTGGTCCAACACCCATATCATGCAATTATCGATCCAGTCATCCAATTATTGGCTGATAGACACAGAAATGCAGTAGAGTAATACAGGGAGAGCCAGAAAAGGGTTTGGAGTGTACTAACAGAAGATAAGTAAATTTAGAATGATGGACTGAGATATTACCAATTGTGAGCATATGCGTTGTTCTGTCTGATAAGTGTATTAGGTCTTTGTGATGCAAAAAAAGTAACATAATTTCACAATTTACTGAATGGTATTTCTTAAGGTAGATAAAAAGCATTTTTTTGTATAACTTTATTTGTATTTTTCCACTTTCAAGTCAACTAAAATAAAGTGATATTGTATTAAAAAAATATATATTTTTTTTAAATATGTTGCTGGCATTCGAAGCAATGATCTCTCTGTGTCTATTTTCATACAAAGCAATTTAATCTTTTCATGCATAGAGGCAAGTACAGTGGAAAGATGTTTTATATCCTATGGAAACTCTCTTTTGGTATCACCAGTACATGGTATCCTCTTATTTGGACCTCTGCTGTACTTAGAAGGCATATCATCTATAAGGTCAAAATAAAATGGCTAACAAAAATTCACCAGCACGAATCACTTCTGGGATTTCTATAACATATTTTTCGCAGAGCAAGTGAAAGAAATTAATTCAACGAAAGAAATGTTTAGGGCATAACACGGTAGATGTTTTGATCATATATTTAACATCATTTTTTTACATTTAATGCATAATAATTTGTCCAGCACAGTGGACGTTGTGCAACATAAAGCTCCATAATGCGTACAAGACTTAGCCTAGCATATAGGGCTAAACTAAATCTTTTCCTCATATTGGGCCTGATTTAGACTTAAGAAGGTGCTTAAAATAAGAGAGGAAAGTCACTCCTGGGCTAAACCATGTTAATTGCAGGGGAGTCAAGTTAATTGTATTCTTTGCATTCAGGGATATATCTTTGAATTGCTTACTGTACACAGATACTGACCAGCTTTACTATTACACTGTTATTCAGACATCGACTGGGAAACATCACCTCTCAACAATATGACTCCCCTGCAATCAACATGGTTTAGCCCAGGAGTGACATTCCCCTCTTATTTTAAGCACCTTCTTAAGTCTGAATCAGGCCCATTATATCCATATATGTTAGTTATGACAACTGATACCCTTATACATATCATTATATGTTATATTAACTTTTTATATTGTAAATTATTTGAAATTATCTTCATTAATAGCAGCTTTGGTAGTTGTGGTGGACACTTTATTACCGTTAATTTTACTTTCTCCAGACATTGGGCTGGATCCAGACTTGAACTTATTTACTCCTGGGATAAACCATGTTGATTTCAGGGGGAGTCAAGTTAATTGTATTCTTTGCATGCAGGGATATATCTTTGAATTGCTTACTGCACACAAATACAGACCAGCTTTACTATAACACTGTTATTTAGACTTGGGATAGGAAACATCACCTCTCAACTCTAATACTGTTTGCAACAGATGAAATATGACTCCCCTGCAATCAACATGGTTTAGCCCAGGAGTAACTAATTTCAAGCACTTAACTAGGTCTGGATCCAGCCCATTAGTAGTAGTGGTAGTAGAGGAGCTTCCATCAAATGATTGTAAATGGCAGCCAGAACCAAAGGGAGAAGGAGCAGGGAGCTTTAGTAGCAACAGTGAAAATGGCAGTGAAACAAACAACTGTGATGATGAAGTAGTTCAGGTAGCAAAATGAAAAGAGAAAAAGTTTACTGTGGAAAATAAGAAACAATGATCTTGAGCCTTTGTATCCAGGGTGCTTCTCCAATTTTCACACAAAGGGCCAGATTTACTAAGCTGCAGTTTGGAAAAGTGGAGATGTTGCCCATAGCAACCAATCAAATTTTAGCTGACATTCTCTAGCATGTTAAAAGAAAGTGAGAGCTAGAATCTGATTGATTGCTATAGGCAACATTTCCACTTTTCCCAAGCCGCAGCTTAGTAAATCAGGCCCAAAGTGTTAAAATCAGTCAAATTTGGTTTGCTGCATACCTAGAAAGCTAATTTTCTAGGTATGAAGCAAATTCAGAAGCAAATAAGAACATTTGTGTTATAAATACTGAAGACATTTTGTAAAATGAAGCTATAATTGTGGATATTGGAACTTCTCATAATGTCTATTACACATTCTTCCTTTCTGCAGCCATATAAAAGCAGCAAGTAGAATTGGGTTTTTCTTTACCCAGTAATTTTAAATAGTTAGTTGTAATAGCTTTGTGTATTGTAGGCGCTGAGTAGAAAATCACCCAAAAATATGTTCATTATAATTATTATTATATAACAGATAAAATAACATAGAATTAAAGGGCTTATTAAATTGCTTAAAGTGAGAAGAATAATTTTTAATGAGCCTGGACATAAAATTATTTCTAAAATTTTGTGTCATCACACAATTGGTTTTAGCACATCAGCTTAGTTTCCCATGAAGTTTGAACAGCATTAATGTAACCTTGTTATTCTCAATATGTGAACGTTAATTCCTGATTGGATATCATGGGTTATTGTGCTTTGCAACAATGTTAAAAAATGCTTTTTATTATTTACTTATATTATTTATATACATTTTATGGTTTTCCTCTGGATGAGTTGTGAATGTATTTACTTGTATCAACCATATCCTTAATATAATTTTTTTTAAAACAATGTTATAATTGTCTAAAATTTTACATAAATTTAGACACAATAAACATTGATTATTATTTCAATAACAGTCAGGAGGGCCAAAATATATGGGAAGCTAAAGCCATCGCTCTGGATCAGAGTGTTTTCTCAAGGTCACTACTAATATGATGTATCCAACTCTATGGAATGTTACTTAAAATGATAGGGAAAAGACAAGTTATAAGGCATGTGTGTGACTGATTCATAGTTATTCATAGCATTCCTAGCTAGCATATTGCATATACAGGCACATCACCATTCTTTGTATTATAATAATATAAGTATAAACAGGTGTAAATTGTGTAAAACTGTTCATATTGTATATAATCCATTGACACAAAGCCAGCTTTGAACTTTACTCTTTAAATGCACATTTTATTTTACTTTTGCACTTTAACATTGCTGTTTACATACACTAATTGGAACACATGTTGTTCTTGATCTATACAAGCCACCCAAACCAGAGCTTGGTTCTGGCTTATGTACAGACAAAACCATCCATTGCTACCATTAGCACTTGCTCTAACCATAAACTATTCAACAGTAGTGAACATAAACAGAACCACACACAAAATGTACCAAATCCCAAGTAAAGCTCATTAGTTTGTCCTCTTATAGGTCTTATAAAAAATCCACTTTCCCTGGATTAGCATTGGACACCACTGTGACCATATGAAGAAGTATTCTCCACAACTGCAGCTCGCTCGCTCTCTCTCTCTCTCTCTCTCTCTCTCTCTCTCTCT
>WWET01001706.1:191745-203278 GCA_011038615.1 Limnodynastes dumerilii | reverse complement strand
CTATCTCTGTCGACAACACTGAAATAATCCCTACTCCTAAAGCTCGGTGCTTAGTCCTTTGTTCCTCACATACAATCTGTCTCTAAATCCTGCTACATACATCTAAAAAACATTTCCAGAATACGCAAATATCTCACACAAGACACTGCAAAAACTCTCATTCATGCACTAATTATCTCCCGCATTGATTATTGTAACGCTCTCCTTATTGGACTCCCACATTATAGAATTACCCCACTACAGTCTATATTACATGCAGCAGCAAGACTGATTTTTCTTGGCAAATGCTCTTCAAGAGCTTCTCCACTCTGTCAGTCTCTACATTGGTTACCTGTATTTTAGAGAATCAAATACAAGATCCTTTTGCTAACCTACAAGGCCATCAATATGACTGCACCTGCATACATATCCTCACTCATCTCAAGATATATCCCATATCGTGCTCTTAGATCCTCACAGGACATACAACTCTCCTCCACACTAAACAAATGCTTACAAGACTTCTCCCGGACTGCACCCACTCTCTGGAATAACCTTCCTCACCCACTAAGACTATCCTCTACTCTCCAAACTTTCAAACGCTCCCTCAAAACTCACCTCTTCAGGCAAGCGTACCAAATTCCACAACCTACATAACATTTGTCTACACTATTATTTACAACAACTTTATTATATGACCATCACATTATGATTAAACCAAACTTCTTCTCTTTCATTCTATACTAAAGTTCCCCTCATTTATGTTACTAACACTGCTGTGAGACTGGATCATACAGAGCACTGAGCACTTTTACCATGCAAGCTGACTGGTCCGCTGTGTGATGTTATAGCACTTTCCCTTATGTATCAATCCCTAATATCCTATAGAGTGTAAGCCTGGCAGGACCCTCTTTCCCACCCAGTCTGTCTGTTACCACCCAGTACTGTTAAAATGATTGTTAAAATTGTAAAGTGCTACGTAATCTGATGGCACTATATAAAAACCTGTTAATAAATACATAATAAATAGTTTTTTCTTCCTTCTTTTCTTCTTCCTGTTTGGTTTTGAGGAGAGGGGGGAGGTTGGTTCTCTACTACTGGAACCCCCATGTGCGCCACTGAACATGTATAATAATATTATAGTGAGAAAATACATCTAGAATTGGTAAACATGTAATACAATCAAATGAATTGTGCTAAAGGAGTATGAAGGCCACATGCTGACTGAAGGATTACTCACATACGTCAGGTTGCCTTTCTCTTTCATTAATGACTGTTGGAATATATAGATTTTTACAAATGATAACAGCTTACCATTTTTAGAGAAACTGCCCAAGTGTTCCACAGTGTGTTACTGGTTTTATACAAAAACAGCTCCTGTGTGCAAAGAACAAATAATGTTAAACAGGTGTATTGACTCTATTGCCTACTATGCAATCTTTCCTTAATTACAATTCACTAGTGCACTTCAGAAGGACCTGTGGATTGGCAAGCTGGTTTGTTGGCAATATAAATTCCTGCAGACTATGGATAAACAGCAGGGTAATGTTATTCATTTTTTCCATAGCTTTGTTGTTTGTAAATGATGCATATAAGTAAAAACAAAACAAAAACAAAACAAAAAAAACAACCACTTAACTTCTTCTTTAGTTGTGTTATATAAATAACTTGTTTTAAATTAAGTTGGCTACTAAGGTCGTGATACTCTTACAAATCAGGAATATAAATAATTGTTATGCATAATTATTATTATTATTATTATTATTTATATTGTACATATGTATGGTAATCAGGACTGCCACCAGAGATTGTGAGGTCCAGCACACGCTGTGATGCCACTTATACTGTAGGTGGAGCACCGTGAACTTGCAGTTATGATTTAAATCAGGCCAATGCGCAATTAAGTCTTAAGGTATCAAGGGTATGTAGATTGGTGACAGTGACTCCTCTGTCTCCTACCGCTGATACCTGCTGCTAGAAAGTTGAAGTGACTATTGGTGGGTCCAGGCAGTCTCACCTTAATGCCAGCCTTGATGGTAAAGCTTGATTATCTATGAAAATATTATAGATAAAGTAATCTCCTTTGAGGGTGGGTACAAAAAAAATGAATGACCACAGCCCAAGTCTAGACTAGTAACTGAAACCTTTGTCTGCTAATGGTAAAGGGACACAACCAGTCAGGCTGGGTAATGAGCGGCTATTCTTACATCTTTTCACTGATCATTTCCACCAGTTCTAGACTAGTTGGCACCATGACTTGATTCCCTAGGGACACCTGGGTCCCATTATTTGCCTAGTGATAATGCAATATACAAAAAATGGAAATCCTGTATTGGCAACCTTGCCCATGTCTCTTTTACCTCCATTTGAGCCCATATAATTAGGAGGAAAGAGGTGTGCAATTTTTCAACAGCTTTGTCATGACTGCAAATATTCTATGATTGAAGCAAACATTTATAGGCTAGAAAAAATGTATCACAGTCAATGTTACATTTTTAAACGTCACTGTAGTTGAAGAGCTTAAGAAAGGAATTTATAAATGGAAAAACCACATAGTTATTATGCAACTAATTATATTTAGACATTTTAAATCTCAGATTACTTTCACCTTATATGAATATTAATGAAAATTTCATAATAACGGATATGGTATAATTTGCAGGGTTCATAAGTCCTCGATGTCTACTCAGCCAAGAATCTTGGGAATACTTGTATTTATAGAGCAAAGGCAAATGAAAGTCATACTAGCACATGCTGGGTTTTACCCAGTTTTGGGGTTGGAATTTCATGTTAAATTTTCCTCTAGCTGTTCCCTTATTATAATTTGTGATGCTAATTTTGTAATCTGGTAGTAGTCTGGTGTGTGAAACCTACAAAAACATTAAACATATTTTACATTCATTAAAGTGATGGCCTAAAGATGAAACAAAACTAACCAGAATTATCATTTCTACTTTAAAACTGTGACTGTGGTGCCATTATCATTAACTATTCACGATTCAGCTCCAATTCAGTAACATTTTTATTAGTAGTCTTTTCCTATACTCTCTCTAATATTTTTTTGCAGATATAAGCTAAATAAGCTTGCAGTAAAAAATATGTTTGAACACCTACAATTAAACATTGTTCATTAAAGTATAGCACCTTAAACATATACATATGTGGGGTTACATTTTCACTGACTTGTGAATTGAAATGATCTTAATATTTTTACACAATTACCACACCACTTGCTCTGTTGAGTTTGCATAATCTGAAATAGACTGTCCTCCTGGTGGGGTGGAGAAGCCTTATAGGAAGGATGAAGATAGGTGAGAGGTGAAGAGTTAGTGCATAGGGGTATTGAAGATATATGATGTTCCCTCAAATTAATACAAAGTCAAAATATTCTAGCCCCCTGTTTTTCCAAATGGAGAGATAAGGCACATCAGAGGAATAGTTGAGTAGATGGAGATACAATATTGTTTTACTTGATCCTTAAATCAAAATAATTGAATTCCAGAACTTTGCAGACAGTTTAGGCACTTAAATAATTATTAATTATAATTTATGAATGTGTCTACCATAGAATTATCATGGCTACCTTTAGAGTTCTGAATTCTATAGCCAATTTTGACATTTATTTTAGCATATTTAAAAATGCTTATTATTTTTATTATTTTGTCCGTGATAGTTATCATTTGATGCTTTTCTTTGAAACACCACAGCTATTTAACACTGATAGTTATACATCGTGTATTGTTCTAAGTGCAGTAACTGTCATAAAATGGGACATGAAAGATGCTTTGTAACACCTGTTATATTTGCTTGATCTTTATCCTTAGTATTGTTGTGGTTGTTATGTTTTCTCTCGCTTTTCCAATTTGCTTTGAATATATTTAGTATAGTCGATCTAGGCAGCTTCTAATGGGAGAGTTTATATGGTTAGCAATCTATATAACTATTAGTGAATTGACTAATGATTATAAATTTAGCATGTGTGCCTACAAAAGAGCAGAAGGGTAATGTAGAATTGAATCTCTATTTACATGTGAAATAATATTATTGTTGTTACTACTACTACTACTACTAATAAAGTTTTATTATAATGTTTACTAGGGTGCACTTCTTGTTCAAAACATAAAACTATTGGACATTTTTAAATCTTTTAACCATTTGTTTTCTGTGATTTAATTATATAGCATTTTAGCTGGTTTGGAAAAAGTGAAATTCCTTAGCTGGCTGATTATTTAAAAAGGACAGCAAATAAAGCTGTGCTGTATTATTTACTTCTTTCTTTAGAATAAGTGTACTTCACTGTATTCACTGTCAACTCACTCAAAGTACAGTGTGGTTATTTGTGCATGGTTTCTGTGTTCACTTATTAGTAGCCAAACTCAAGTCCATTAAGTTTTATATATTAAATCCTTAATTTCACACTACCAGGACAGCAGGGCACTTACCTGGATGTGCTCCACCATGCAACTAAATGAATTCAAGGCAGACTTTGTCATCAACACTTCTGGATCATATCTGTGATATTGAGGACACAATTGTCATAATAAGCAGCTGCATGACAATATGTATCTTGGAGATTGCAAACATGACAGTATACTGGCTTAGAATTCATCTTTATTTTTCTTTTTGTTTAATACTAAGTAAGGACTTTATATCTCTTGGTATGTACTGTCACATGATTTGGCAACAGTGAGTTATCAGAGCTTGTTTCCTGAACAAATCACTAATATTATTTTAAACATATTCAGTTGAATATCTGAACAACATTCTATCCTTAGGGAACTACAAATTAAACATGTTTGAATTCTGATAGTTAAATCCTTATGTTTTAAACTAGAAATTGGGATAACCCACTGTAAAACATGGAGTTGAAGAATTATACCACAAGAGTGAGATTTATCTGCAAGAATGTTACTATTTCTGAATGTATTGCAATGTTACCATGCTCAGTCAAGCTCAATACTGAATAGGTTACCTTTTACCATCACTTAATACAGGGTCATTGAGTTCTTCAGCAGCAGGCATGTAGATTGCAATAGCTTTATAAAATATAAATATAAAGAACATTTTTATGGTACTTGTATTTGTGGATTTTAGTATTGCTTAAGGTATTACATTTGGACCTTCGATGTACCAATGAATACAATTTTGTTAACTACAAGAAAAAAAGGTGCTTTTTTAATTGACAAGTGATGATGAATATATAAAATAAAATTTATAGATAACGTTTGCATGCTTAAACCCAGCATGGAGAGCTGAGAGGGTGGCAGTAAGCACGGATCTGCCTAGGTTCTGGATTTGTAAGTCTCAGACTTTCAGACCTCTTGCTTACGGAACACACACAAGGGTCTGGATCAGGTCCAGAGGTGTGATCCAGACATTCCTTACCAATTTCACTACAGAGCTCCATATACCGTATGTTCTCTAACCTTTGTTAATTTACCAGTATAAAAAGGGAAGGAATACCTCTGCTGCTCTGCTAATACAACAGCCTCTTGCCTTCCAGGACGGTTTTAAACAAATTAAATAAATAAAAAATAAAATAAAGGCTTTAACTGCTGCGGCATGAGGGTATGGATATGGGAAGTCTTGCCATAACTTGTGCAACTGGGCTGTTGTAACATTTATAGCACTCTGATGGGCAACATTCTGTACTGTAAGTATACATGCAAGCATACGTTATTCTTCACAGACAGACTCATTTCTCTGCATATTAGAATTTAATAGCATGAGTTGGAATTCTCAATATGCTCAGTGAAGATAAAATGAAATATTAGCCATAAAATGGAATGGAACCATGTCATGTAGGTTACGTTATCACAGGATACTATTGGATTGGATCCAGAGGTATGCACTATGATCCCTTCTGTATCCAGTCCTCCATGGCCATTCCCCTCACATGCATGATAACAATAAATTATTACAATACTGTGCCCAACTTAACTGTGTTATACATTCAATATATTAGAGTATAGACTTCTGTGTGCGGATGTATGCGCTGTGAACACGTCTGAAATATCCAGATTTACACGCCCCATGTAAGGCGTCTTGATAAGGAGGAAATTAGTTTCTGATTTAGTTACTGATCTATCAGTAGTATTGTAGAAATATAAATACATTTTTTTTATGAAGAAACCTAATGTTTCCGAGGAAATTGTCTTAAACTATCATGTGTTAGAATGTTATTAGAATAATTTATTGTAATGAAAGACAATACTAGAGCTGTAGTGTGACTAATGCATGGGGATGCTATTAGATAAGCTTTAATAGAAGTAGTACCAAACATGTATGGGCATATACAGGTGGTCTTTTTTTTTATCTACACCCCCTCCCAAAAACGAAAAACCTTCACAAGCCCTTCCTCTCTTTGCATAACAAACAAAAACAAATGAACTAATGACCTAGGTGCACTGAATTAACAATTTCCAAAAGTATCTCCTTGCAGAGAAGACACAAACAGCTAGTGCTTAGTAAAAGGGATGGATCTTTAATGGAAGAAACATGTGTGTTATTTAATCAAAAGGAATGAAATAGAATCACCTCTGAGACATATTGGAGTGGTAGAGCTTTCCTTGGGACGGAGAAAGTTAAAGGTGCCAGATTAACCCAAGATGCACACAAGTTACTATTTAGGGTGCTAAGGACTTAAGGGGTCTTCTCTTTTGGATTGAGTAAAAAGCCTGAAGTTATTATTATTAACTCTTATTTATATAGTTCCAGAAATTGTCCGCAGCACTTTACAGAGAACATCACACATTCACATCCACATTAGAGATACATACTAAGGTACCTAACACATACACAGACTAAGTAGCCAATTAACCTGCCAGTATGTTTTTGGAGTGTAGGAGGAAACCCACACAACACAGGGAAAACATTTAAACTGCACACAGATAAGGCCTAGTCCAGCAATTGAACTCATGACCTCAGCACTGTGAGGTACAAGTGCTACTCACTGAGCCACCATGCTGTCTGTAAATGGGGTCATAAGACTTGAGGCTAGATTTACTAAACTGTGGAAAAGGAAAAGTGGAGATGTTGCCATAGCAACCGATCAAATTCTATCTGATATTCTCTAGTATTTAATAGGAAAGTGAGAGCTAGAATCTGATTGGTTGCTATGGGCAATATCTCCACTTTTCCTTTTCCGCAGTTTAGTTAATCTAGCCCCTTTAAATTCCTCGTTAATCTACGGTATTTACAGTGTATACTTTTCAAGGCAATTTTTTACGTTTATTATTATATATGTAACAACATATGCATAACAGATCTATTTTTTATATGTTTGTTTGACTGTTCTATTGATTCTATAAAAAAAAAAAATGTTGATATATTTTTGTGTTTAAGTGCTCCTCTTATTCCAATATGTTGTGCACTGAAGAAGTCTGTACTGTCAAAATAAAGGCTCTACAGTGGCAGCAAGCCAATAGCAAAACACTGATGCTCTAATGCTATTTGTTTTATATTACTGCAATATTCTAAACGTAGGGCTCTATGCTCTCACTTATCTTTGTGCTTAGTTCCAACATATTTCTGGCATAAGAATTGGAGCCTCTGAATTCAAACTAGTGCTGTTTGTTCTCACATTCTTTACTAGACTGATATCATTCAAATTCAAGATCAACTACAGAAAATCTGTGGCATAAGCTCTAAATATATCTGCAGAAACCCTATTTGCCTTGAAATCAGCTTTATTTTTTTAATGGAGCCAAGCAGATCATTATTTGGGTGCTATCCTGACCCCTAGCTAAAATTTAGTTGGATGCCTTTTTTTTCCGTCTGTAGAAGCATTTGAAGAAGATTTGTACCAATCCTACATTTTAAAAAATGCCAAGTTTGCTGAAAATTATTTAATACACTGTTAAAATTTGGCATGGATGACAACAAACTACTTTATATAGAAGTCATACTACAAGTGGAATGTTTATTAGAAGGTCATTTTAAACACATTGCAGGGTAAACAGCGAATTGTGGTCAGTGTTGTTCTATCACAGTAACATGAGAGTTAGGAAGAATATCATACTAGGCTTTTCTCTTACTGGGCTCGCATTGGGTATCCTGTGATTAATCTAGAAGCACATGCAAATTAAAACACAGCATGCTTACCATAAGTCTGAGCATGTCCAAAGACACATGCAACAGTACAGTACCTCCAAATAGCAATACAAGTACAGCACGTAGTGTACGGGAACAGAGCCTCCAAGCTCAATGCAACTACATGACCACATACATTACGCAACTTTAGGGTAGCTCACTGAATTGTATGTTGGATAAAAGGTTATGAATAGTACGAGCACTTCAGTCGGAATGTGAACCCACTAAATACACAATACAATATATTTTTCTACTGTATGTGTGATTTGGGCAACACAGCGGCTCAGTGAATAGCACTCAGTGAGCCTCACAGTGCTGCGGTCATGAGTTTAACTCCTGGACTAGGCCTTAACTTTGTGGAGTTTGTATGTTTTCCCCGCGTTGTGTTGGTTTCCTCCCACATTCCAAAAACTTACTGGTAGGTTAATTGGCTGTTTAGTCTGTGTATGTGTTAGGGACCTTAGTATGTAGCTACAATAGGGGCAGGGACTGATGTGAATGCCTAATGTAAAGTGCTGGGAACTATTTGTGGTGCTATATAAATTAGTGTTAATAATAATTTTCTAAGTTTAGTATTGTATTTGAAGTGTGAAATTCTATTGCACAGGACAGTTAATAGGTCATCATCCTCCTGGACATGACCATGGGCTGGTTCAAATATATGACCTAAACAGTTGTTATTTCTTATTCCTGCTTGGGCACCCCCATACTGTACATTGGCTGCGTGCCTCCCTTAACACACCCTTCACAACGCAGCTTGATTTGCTTTTGGGTCTGAATGGGTAGCGATGGCATGTTCTTCATTTCTAAGTATGGGCAGTGCTACATCACAGCGATATATTCTATGTGAGTTGGCGTATGGTCTCCTTTTGATTATACCCAGAACTGGAGTAGAGTCTGTGTTTTATATAAAAAAGTAATGAAGGGGTACAACGATTGAAAGGGGCACAAAAGCGTAGAGGAAAACTACTCCTCTTTTGTCTATTTGCCATTTAATGAATAGTAATGTGCCAGTATTTGCAGTTGAGGAAGAAGTAAGTGCTAAAGTTTATTACATTTCATGATATATAAAACATAGCGGAATGGTCAGTCACGTTGTAGGTAAAGATAAGTACCTGGCTAGTGCCAGAAATGTAAAGCAGCAAAGCATCACTCCATGATCGTATGCGGCCATATCAATATAGCAGTATTTGGCATTAGATATGATCACTGTTTACCTGCTTTATACATTCATATATGTCATGTAGTATCTGTAAAAATGACAAACCTTTACACACAAAATGATATGCATACTCGCTAAAATAGATGTATGGACACTCCTCAAAGAAGAGAAATAAGGAATTTGTTTCTTGCTACTCCAATATTCCATATATCTATTTCTATATTACAATGGACTGTATACAACGAAGGAGGCATATGATCATATATTGTATAATAGGGTTAAATGGAACAGGGTTGGCGGCTGCAGACCTTAAATTCCCCAGTTTGTGTGTGTGTATGTATTACCATTAGGTATATAGCTATATTATGTGCACTGTAATTTGAAAGCACTGTAAAATATTTAGCAGTGATCAAGACATGTCCTTGATGCATGTTGGTTATTCATACAGTATTCTGCTTTTATGTAGTGTCCCTTTCCACCCCCCTCCTGTGTATGGCTTCTTCTCACTGCCTTCTTTCACATTCATCAGTATGTCTCTTTTTAATGTTTTATTTATTTTTTGCTAAGAAGATGCTATAAGCTCTAAAAGTAAATGTGTAATAATAAAAAAGGCATTCCCACTGACAGATCAAAATCGCTGTTTATAATAAGGCAAAAAGGAGTATACAGCTACTCCATCTGTTGCCAAGAGTCCAGGAGCAAGCTCGTTTGTCCGGAATAATACGGAATAATAAAAAAACACAAAAAACGAAATCAACAGAATCCAATTCCACACACAAGGGAGCACAAACAATAACCGGGAATGAAATTGGCAGTTTGGCAGCTATGAAAACAACTAGCGAAAGGAGATATTAATTGCTAGCCCTCTGAGTAGTATTGCTTCGAGTCTCTGCTGCAGTTGCCGTTCACAGTTCTAAAACTGGAGCACCAGTAAGCATTGGAATTACTCACTTGTGCACAGCAGATGAGGAAATACATTAAGATAAATATGCACAGACCATCACTATAAAGTATACCATTTGACTACATGGGTTTCTTTTTTTATCTTTCCAGTTTAGTGGTTTTATAGAAAGCTGTTTATACATGCATAAAAAGAAACTCACAGAGAAACCACATACTGTAACTGCATTCTCTTATACCAAGATAGTGAAATGAGAATAGGATACACTTCTGTGATGTTGGTAATATATATCACAAATCCTAAATAACAGTCTTTGAATGAAGTGTTGAGGTTCATCGTATCTCACATCCCAAAGTATTCAACCACGTAGTAAGGAGATAAATATAAACAAATTGACATTTATTAAATCAAATGCAAACATTCCATTATAAAATCAACATTTATTATGAATGGCATATATACAAGAATTAAGGCAATGGAGCAATAGCTGCTGTAAAAACGTCCCGGGATCATATTAAAGCCTTGCCACCAACTCAAAAGGGTGCTTCTGTCCTGGATTGATGCGGTTACTCTGCTGCTATTGGAAACTGGAACTGATGCGTTTCAGGCTGGTCTGCCCTTTTTTCAAAGATACTACAGCTGATTCAAGGTTCTTCTTTATATTATGAGTGGTTCTGTCCAACATCACACAAGTGTATATTGACCCCTATTCTCATTTTACTATATTGGTCTTTTACTTTTTTGGGGAATGGGTGTATTCCCAGAATTATAAGAGGACAGCAGCCATATTTTTTTGCGCAATACTTTTCTCCCATATACTTTTAAAACTTGTTATACCAGTCTGATCGACACCCGACACATAAGTTATATATCTCTCTCCCCGTGGTACCCGTAAAAACTCACTATGTATGACTAAATCAATTAGTATTGTTCTACTTTGCTTGGTACACATATATGTTTTAATTATTTTATATTAAAGATAATATATATACACACACACACACACACACCAGGTACATACATAATAAATCTTAAAAATTTGGTGCAAGGCCAGTACAAAAATTAAAAAGTCATTTGTGAAAATCACAAAATAGGTCCGCACTCTAATGTAGTCTTTCCAAAGATATATTGATATATAAAAAATTCATAGGCACCGGTACAGTGTGAAAGGGCCTGATCCAGACCTACGCCCGCCGTCGCTAGGACGGCGTGCGTAAGCGTAAGATCGGCTGAAAAGCCAATCTGCGCATACGCCAGGCAGATGTTGCCCGGCTACGCTATGGCAACGCCAGATTGTGGATCGGGCGTCCGTAGCAGCGCCGTAGGGACGCTGGAGGGGATGTCCCCCAGCGTCCCTACGTTCAGGTTAGTGTAGGTGGGCGGGGGGGAACTACTTTAAT
>WWET01001706.1:169861-179984 GCA_011038615.1 Limnodynastes dumerilii | reverse complement strand
GTGATGGTTCGTGCACTTCACTCTTTCTTGTGTCATTTCAGATCCCCACACGTATTTAAAGCATCCGGCCCATTGTGCCCTAGTTATTGTGGATTGTGTACAAACTAGTCCCATACACTTTTGCTGCAACAATATGCAGAATGAGGGGAGAGGAGATGTTTATTTAGCTGGCCTCTAAATGACATTTTAACAATATAAATTGTTCAATATAATAAACTAGAAATTCCTTTGCTGTCAAAATAATGAAAATAATGTAATTAACCTGCACTGCTCATATTGCAGCATGGTTTGTCTGGGTAAAGATTTGTATGTTTTAGTGCAATTACTGCTAACTTTGAATCAGCCCCAAAAATTTTTAAGAGGGATCATTTGTAGAGGACAAAATAAAAAGTAAAATATAAAAATGCAAGGCATTTGTCAAGTGTTAGGAGAGCTTTGAATAAATAAAATGAAATAAAATAAAACTGACTTCTGTTCCATTGAATCCAATAAAATTACCCTAACCAAATGAACAAATGGTCTGCTTTCTGCTTATTGTTTTGAGCCTCTATAAAAACTTTTACATAATCGACTCTATTAGATCACCTCTTAGATCTATTTTGTTTGTTTGTTTAAACAACCTAATCACCTCCACATACATTCTTTTAACAATTTCTTTCACTTTCATATTTTAACATCGCTCAGATTAAACATTTCTTCTCTCTAAATGATGTGTATGCAGGTTTTTCCATAGCGGCAGCAGATTACGTAGCGCTTTATAATTTTAAGAATCTGATGCCAAAACTCCATCTCTGAAACCTTTTACATGCACCCTTTCCCCTACATGATCATTTCAAACAACTCCCAAATAATACCATTTACATCTATTTTCTTTTCAAAAAAGCACAGACAATGTGCAAATTTCATATTCAAAATGTAGAAACTTTCTACTTAATTGCTGCTGAGATGGTCTTCTTTCTGGACACATAAGTGTCAACAACCCTACTTCTCCACAATGATCTGCGTCCATCTAAATGCTGATGCGTATAAATTTGCTAATCACCCCCCTTGGACAAACAAACCCTATGCAGAGGCTTGCATAAGTCCCCTGTCTTTATTAATGAAAGCCCTCTGACACCCTGTTTATCTGCACTTCCTCCACCCCTAATAATGTTGTGAGTAGAATTTTGTTCTATGTTTTTCATTATCACATCTACCTGTCCATCTATGTCACCATCTCAAGTCTCTTTTTATCAGGCATTTATGTGCTCTGATCCTTTTGGCTGTATCTGCACAATGGGACACAGACTCAGATTTGCACTGACTTGCTCCTTCTCACGTGACATCAAGTTACTTTAACAATATGGCAATCTGTTGTGACACTTGAATATGTTTAGCTCAGTAGTGCACATATTTTGACTGCATATTGTTTTGTAAAATTAAAACTTTATTTACTTTTATCTGTCAAACCCTTTAGCCCAAAATAGAAAGTGACAATATATAATTCAGAGATCAGCTGAGTAGTTGAATGCACAATTTAGCATAAACTTTACTGGAAACAGGTGAAAACGGATTGTTGATCCCAGTAACAAGTATTGCAGAGTGTAAGTTTTATTGAAGATAAGTGCCACAATTATCTCTTTATGTAAACAACCAAATAAACACACAAACAAAAACAACAGTATTGGGTATCAGAATAAGATGGAAGCAAATGTATACAGGTTTAGTTGATTTGTTATATAACTTAATGAGATGTGTTAAATACTTTCAATGGTATTAAAGTCACTACTTGGCAAATCAAGTCAAGCAGTCTTAGCAACTTTCTTTTAAACATTCCATATATAATATCGTGCAACACTGTTAATTAATCAAAATAGTAATAATAATACATAAAACACATCATACAGTGATCAGTGACCATCGTGACCACAGTGACCATTGTAAAGCTGGTGTTGAAGGGTTAAATGACTGCAGCACAGCTTGAAGTCCTCACTTCACTGTTAATAGCCTGGAGAGAAGAGTTTGCTATAAAGAAGTGGAAAATACCCAGAGTGTTGTTAAACAGGAGGTGGCTTGTTTCAAAGGGACTGGCCAGCAGATACTACTGCATTGAATATTTGAAGAACTTTTTAAGGTCTTGCGCATCAAAGTACTGATGTTCAGCCCCTTCATGTTTAGGCTGTCAGAGTTGAAGCTGTTAAGCACTTAATGATGTTAGACATGTCCAGGGAATCTTTGGACAGATACTACACGCAACAGAAAGCTCTTACTGAAATGCAAATGCTGCCTCGGTGCGATGAAAAATCAAACGCGCTAGTAGATAAAAGCCATTGCTTGTTAGCTGTGTCCTTGCATTTGTCCTGGAAGCGTGCTTGTAACCTTTTGTATTGGCATGCTGTACAATGTGGTTTTGCATCAACCTGTTTTGCTGTTTGATTTTCATAGAAGGAGTGAAGACCAGATAAATGCTTTGTACTGAAAACATATTAAACAATAGCGGTATAATTGCTGATTTTGTTTGTCTGCATTTGCTGTTGCAGACACAGAGCTACTGTCTTTTCAGCTTCAGTAAACTATTTGAAGTAACAATGCTATTGCTCTATGTTATACAAAAAGACAATTAAGCAATGCAAACAAACATTCATCAATGAAATGAGACTGAGAATGTAGACTATTTACAGCTATTCAAATGTAAAATTTGAGATTGGACCCACTAGCGGGACTCTGACGCAATATGTGATATAAATATGATATATGTATGTGTGTGTGTGTGTTTAAATTATAATTCACATATATTTCTATATTTCTCAATGCAATGATAATAGTAGTGACAAACTAACAAAATAAAAGTTACAGCTTTAAATTACAATATCATATGCACAGTCTAAATGTATTTACATCATTTTATGTGATGAAAGTGAAAAAGTCTTCCACTTTTATATGTCTATGCCAACCAGCCAGTCTATATTTGTCCTTTTTTATGTCTCCAGCCATCCCTTCTTCCCCCTTGAATGTCGCTAGCCTTCTCTTTTTTGAGCCAATTATTCTCCCTCCTTGTATATTCCCAGCCATCCCTAATCCCCCTTATATGCCTACAGCCATTCCTTCACCCTTTCCAGCCATACATTCCCCCCATTGCATGTTTCCAGCCATCCTTTCCTCCTATTGTATGTCTGCAGCCATCCCTTCACCCCCTTGCATGTCTCTAGCTATTCTTTCACAACCATCTTATTGCTTCCTCTAATTCACTTACCTTTGCAGTCATCCCTGTGTCTCTCTTAGTCTTGTTTTATTTATTGCTCCGGGGAACGCTTTCTGCTAAGGAAATTACGCTGATGTGACCTGGATCCTTGATGAGAGCTGCTGTAGCATAACTGAGTGCTGCAACATTGATACAGTGTCTGGCTGTCCCTCTGATGTTAATAATGTGATGGCCTGCGAGCCAAACACTGCGGTTGTGCGTGTCTGCTCTTGGTTGCATTACAGCGGTGATCTGCAAGGTGCACCTCTAACTCTTAGCACACCTCGAGCTGCACTGCTTGAATGGTGCTGACATTTTACCAAAGGGGATGGAGTAGAGCCTCACTTGGTGCAAGGCTCACCTGCTTAGTGACGTCTATGAAAAGTCTTCCTTTGCTGTTTTAACACAGGAGATCACGTCTTTTCTTGATCCCTGGTTCCAGCATCATGGGAAAGCTGCATTTCTTTCTCCTCCATTTCTACTGCACTGCAATCAGCCCTACCAATAGAATTCTCATCCCAACCATGCATACTCAGCATGGATAAACACAGGATGAGGCAGCACTTCCGCTAATGTTTAAGCTGTGCCGGAGCTTATAAAGCTTTCTTTGCTTTATGATAATATAAATTGCAGTACAATGGTGGTACCATAACTGCCAAGATACCTGGATACCTCTAGGGTTTCTATGGTTGTTTGCGTTATTGCTTCTGTTTAGGTTATATATTTATTTATCATTGTTTCTTGCTAAAAGCCTATTTATCCAATTTATACTAATATATAAAGTTTAGGGAGAAATATTTCCCAATTGTTGTCTGAAGCTATTCTGCAACGCTTTATACTACAGCAAGTGTTCATATTATATGAATGCCATTAATATCCTTTACAATGTGGTAATCATCTTTTCTATCTTGTGCCCAATGTATAGTGACAAGAACCATCTTTCTCTTTAGAATGCTTCTGAATCTCTTCCCCCTACACCAACCCCTTATGTTATTTGCATTAGCATGAGAATCAAAGGAACGGAGGAAATAGATTTTAAAACATGATCAAAGAAGAAGCATTTCTATAAAATATATATATATATATGTATTACAGAACCTTACAATTTTATGCGGCAGTGACTGTTGCACATTAAAATAGGCATTATGAGGAAGCATAAATTACATACGGAAAATTCATCCCGTAATCAAATCTTTAACAAAAAATACATTTACTTTTAATAAGCCTCATACATATTTTTGAATATCTCTGATGCTGTTTGCATTTCAATTCAGCTGTTTTTTAGATGGTTATTTTTGTTCACAAATATAATGTAAATCTGACCATAAGTAAGGTGTTAAAGCCCTTGTAATCAATCTCAGTGTGGAATTTTTGCTTCTTATCTTTCATTTAACCATTTTTTTTTTCATCTGTCTGTACTTCATCTAATCAACGGCTCTTGTCCTGACCTGCGTGTGACTGGTTAATACAAAATACACAACAGCATGTGGAAGCTGATCCCTGAGGTGATGTAAATATGTGGATTGCTGTAGTGAGTAGGGACAAGGGAAAGAAAGGGAATGAGTCAATGTTGTTACCTTCAGCTCCCTGACTTATGTCTTTTGTTCGGTCTGTATGGTGGGGGTGATATGGAGGAAGCAATCAAAGCTGTAACCTCTGGCCAACAGAATGAATGAAATGAGTCTGGATGTGGGCCAGAAATCCAAGTTGCTCTATAATTACCTGGAGTGAGCAGGCAGTCCAACAAAATCTCTCTGGGCATCATTTGGATCTAGAGCTCAGCAGTAGTCACATTGTACATGTTGTTTAACATTCTTGCTACTGCTGCAGTACAGTCTAGTAAAAGAACGGCTCTCTGAAGTTCCTAGACACACTTATTGTCATGCACTTATTTACATATTTTCTTTGTTAGTTGTAGATTTATCAATGTAATGTTTGACAGCAAAGCTTCCTCAATATACTTTTTCTGATTATTGTGTTTTAGCTCCAGAAACTGTGCTTAATTCTAATGAATTTTACATAGAAATTTGAAGAATAAAATATAAGAGTAGCGTGGCAGTGACCCCAATTATATTATCAAGCTTGTGTAACACTCCATCACACTACAGCTAATAAAAGGGTACATTTTAAATTGTAAATGCCATCCTCCACCCCCAGTGTGTATATGCAGCTGCGTAGGGATGTCACGCAGGTGTATGGAGTTACGACATAACATCTGTCACGCGCATGCACAGTGCATTCTCACATTCAGACTTACACATGTCGCATGTCATTATTAAGTCTAGATCAGACCCATTGAGTATAGTGTGTATGCATGAATCGCCATGCTCGTTATATCTGAAGTGTCAGTGTGCATTCAGCTTAGGGAGAAACATAAGGCCAGATTTTGATGATATTTATGCAGAGGTATCAACAATAATTGGGCCACACTATCCAGGCATCTATGCCTTAGCAAGCATTTGCTTAGATTAACTTCCAAAAGCCAGGGGCTACCTTAGTTTTTCCGACTCAAGAACATGATAATGGCGAAAGTACAGAAGGACGCCCATTTGTGATTGTAATCCTGCCCTGTCAAAAACAGTACGATGTATTGTTTATCTAGTCTGGATGGGGTCGGAATGTACTATGACAAAGTTTCCATGATCCAATAGAAACCCATGGAAACTAGCAGGAAAGTGGACTAGACAAGTGGTAGCTCATTGTGCTTTGGTAACAAGGTAGATAAAACATTTATAGGCTTTGCTGAGATGACTTTTACACATGCTTAATTAGAAGGAAATCTGTCAAATGCATGATATATTGTAGAGATGTGTGAATGACTGGGGAATTACCTGACACCAGGAAAGCTGAAAGTAATAATTACATCTTTTACTTAGAGATAAACGGATGTTAACTGTGTCACCATTTGTTACTGAAATTAGTGACATTTATAATGTAAATCGTTAACTGTAAATGTTACCTTCATTACAGCATGGTGTTCCTTTTGGGTCTTATCAGGAGTTTGATTATAACAGCAAAAACAGGAGCAAAGCTGGACCTGGACATAAAAAAATTGTTTTACTGCCAGGGAGACCAACTGAAACTGTGCTAACAAAATAAGCTGAGAAGTGACTGGCTCAACCTAAATCAAGGTTAATATGCCTGATTATACAACAAGATGACCTGAAAATGCTCAGATCTGCTAATGGAACGTTTAGTCTGACTGAACAATACTATTACCATGTGTCATTGGTACCAGAATATCTGCATGGTAGTAGCAAATGTCCTTCTATCTTATGCTGCCCACCAACAGTAACATATCATCAGCCATGACTAAGGGATCATAGAGCTTTTTGGAGTCAGGCCCATCATACATTGGGCAGATATCTCTATTTTCTTATGGCTCTGAAAATGTGTATTTGTGACAATCTTTCTGTCTTCTCTTAGGCCTTCTTGTTAAAATGTTAGATGTGGCCAACTATCAGACTTTCAGCTCTATTTACTAAAGCTTTAAAAAGTTCATTTTTGGAGTTATGAAGTTATAACTCCAAAAATGAACTTTTTGCTATTTACAACAGCTGCACCGCCATGGAAATCGCCAGTTTCCATGGCCATGCGGCAAAACTTCACCTGCCCTCGCCAGCCCGTTGTTTTCAATGGGGCTGGCTATTTACTAACCCTCAGAGCGGAGTTTTATACTCTGCTCTGAGAGTTAAAATAACGCCATATCAGACTAGCGTTTAGAATTCTCTTCCAGCAATCTCCCCATAAAACCCCCTTTTTCTCCCCCTAATAGCTGTTATTAGGGGGAGAAAAAGGGGTATATGTATGGGTAGACCGCTGGAATATAAGTAAATAACGTTGTCATAAAAAAATTGAAATGAAAAAAAAATTTAGAAAAATAAAAAACAATTAAAAAAAACAACAGAAATTAAATAAAACAATATAATAGCTTAAATACTTACCGGACCGAAGACGCGTCTGCCCGCAGGTGCTGGTCCCGACATGGAGAGCCTGCACATGCGCAGTGCTTCTCATGCTGGGACTTCATTTTTTTACAAAGTCCCAGCAGAGAGCCACTGCGCATGTGCAGGCTCTCCAGACACAGGAAGAAAGCCCGCGATGACAGAAGAAAGTTCAGATGTTATCGCGGGACAGCCAGCGGAGGGTGAGTATTAGTAAATAGTCTGAACGTAGCTCAGGAGTTCTCAGAGAGCGAATTCGAACTTGCCTGAGCTACGTTCAGGCATTCTTAGTAAATAGAACCTATTGGGCCATATTCACAAATCCATTTTTATGGTGGAGTTGCATGCGTGCTTTTAGGTACGTTTTAACTGCGCACTTGGATACCGTTGAACACCTGCGGGCGTACATAGCGGCTGTGCTGTGAATACACGTGGGTACAACATACCACGCGATCCTCCTCCTATTTGGTGACTACAACAACGAGTCCTAACCTACAGTACCCTTTGCTCTGTGAGAACACGGAACGGGCTGTCAGGAAAAGTGGCAACAAACTGTAAGCCGTTGTGGTCCTTACGGACTGACACCATTTCCCTATTTTAGGACTGGTGCGTCTACTGTACGAATTGTCTGAGATGTTGATCAACAAATATACTCGCTTTTTTCAGGCATCCAATCCCAGACACTATTGTTCTGCCTGGTGGATTTACAGCATCCATATGTACTTTTGATGGTAGATAAAAAGTTGATGTCCTGGGATTGGCTACCTGTAAGAAATCATACTCAGATTTAGAAATAATTCCCTTCTTATGCCATGGATACGATTTTGTCATAATACCCCTTAAATATCTCAGTGCAGTTTGAAGACAGACGACGATAACATTCTTTATTAGTGAGTTGACGATCCGCCTCCTTAATATACATCCAGTGAGGCCAAAGGACAATATTTCTGCCTTTATCGGATGGTTTTACGTTTATATCAACTCTCGACGTTTGCTCTTTATTTTTAGTTATGTTCCGTTCATAATTAATTTTTTTTTTTTATATGAACAGTATTTCTGTGTCTATGGGTTGAACTTTAAATCACTACATATGATTATCATTGAAGTAATGATTCACTGCGTTTTGATATTATGTTGATGAGATCAATTTTATCATTTATTAGTGAATCATCATTTATTTAAAACTGTTTGAGATCTAGTCTTTGATAACGTGTGGGGATTATAGGCAGGTACACATGTACCAAAAGTTGCAATTTCTAACTATGGTTGAACTTTTTGCACAGGGATTATTACAACTTGTTGCAAATGTGTAAATATTTAGAGCACTGAGTGTAGTGATCTGCACATGCATGTGTATTGTTACATTCAACTTTGATATTAGATTACTAGTGGGAGTAGTGTATCAAGATCAACTGACTTTTCTGTATATTTCGCTGACCTTTTAACTACTATTTTATTTTAACTAATAATAATTAAAGGTAAGTTTTAGTTTGCATAGTCAGGAACTTTTCAACAGAGTGTGCACCTTAAGCAGTCATTTTCTGGTCCCTAAGGATCTATATTCCTTGTGAGTTATTTGAGACTGTTGGTAGCACCCCTGCCCAGATAAATAGATTATTTTGAACACTGGGTTGTATATACTTTCCAATATTGTTGTATTTAACTTATGCGACTTGTTCTGTTGGTAGCTTAATATGATTTTATACTGAATTAAAAAAGTTAAGTTTTCATCCCGCAGAAGAAGTGGCGATGATATCACCCATTGTCTGTCAGCCTATACAACCTCTGTCATGCACAATGGCCCAGATCCAGACCGCCGTGCGCTTTACATGCATGCGGGGGTCCATAGGTACACGCATGTAGCACGCCCCCAGCACTCCCCACAGATGGTAGTAAATCGGGACACTTATGTGTCCAGATTCCTACCTTAAGTTTTACGACTAGGTTGGCGGCCATACGGCCACAGACCTAGGCGTAACGGGGCTTCACCGGACCCCTCATTTAAATGGCTATCCCCGCTTATATGGCGTGGATACAGTCAACGTAAGTAAAGGGTCTGCTCCTTCATCGTAACTACAAACGTATGTTAGTACTTGCACACAGGTAACATCTGGCACGCACATTCGAAGATGTTCCCTGACCGGGGACTTGCGTAAGTCCCTTGTCGGCCGGAGTTGAGGATCCAGTCCAATGTAGTTGTGGCAACTGCCACATTTACTAACTGTGCTTTCAGATATAGGTGTCACCAGTGAAGGTGATTGGACAAGCATTACACTGATTGGTCTCACAGTAAACACGCACTCTCTTAATACCCACAGTGCCCCTGCTACAGTGTTAGTTAAATCCTTTACTGCATACTTTTATTTTTAACAATTGATTCCTAAAAATGTATTGTAAACAGAGGAACAAAGGGGAAGCATGACGAAGAACAACCATAATCCACTTAATGATAATATCCAAGAAAAAAACAAAAAAGAACATAAAATGTTTGACATTTCCATTTATAACATGCAATGAATGGGAACTGTTGTTTTGTTCAAAATCTAGTTGTCAACTATACTTGTGCTATAATTACATTGCGTTTTCCGGGGTGAAAATTATCAGAACACTTATATAGCAAGTGCCAGATAATTTATTCCATCCTCCTGGTTACAAAGAAGTCTCTTTTTATGATATTTTATTTTTGTATGATTAGTATGTATTCAGTGCATTATTCTGATCTTACTGCTATGACTGAGAGGGTTATTGAGTGATTTCTATTTGCTTATTAAATTAGAGACTAACAAATTTCTGGGAGGTGACCTTGTATTGTTTCTCAGTTTCATTGAATCAGCACATAAAACTGTACATTTGGAACAATATCTCAACTTATTCCTTATTTAATAAAACTTGGCAAATATCAAAAATGTCTAGTTGATATGATGGTATTCATAGATAACTAACCCACCCGTCCTGCCCC
>WWET01001706.1:144735-157284 GCA_011038615.1 Limnodynastes dumerilii | reverse complement strand
ATATATATAATGATGTTCCAGTGGCAAATGAAGGGTTTTGAAAGTGGGGTTTCCAAGGTTTGTAACACATGTGGGGTATATTTGGGGTCTAAACATGCCACACTATATAAAGTACATGTGGAATATATATGGGGTCCGTATAATATATATGGTTTATATTAAGGTTTGGGAATGGCACATGATATAAAGGCTTAGGGGTAGATCCATAACAACGTACAACGGGAATTACGCATGCCGCTTTCGTAATTCCCCTGTAATCTAAATTTATGATGGCCGTATCTCTGCCATATAGGCGGAAATAGCCATGTAAATTAGTTGTCGGGCAGGGGAAGTCCCGTTATGACTAGTAGTAGTTAGGAAGTTAGGAATATTCCCAAAATGAGCTTTATGGTATGCCATTCCTAATATACCCGACGTATATTACAGTATGTGTCCCTTCCAGACCCATAATACTCCCCACATGAACTTTATAGAATGCCATTCCTAGACCGCCAATATACCCCCCCCCCCCATATATTATAGTATTTGCAATTCCTAAACTCATACACCCCACACGTAAAAAAAAAAATATATATATGTGTGTGTGTGTGTGTGTGTGTGTGTGTTTATCTATATCCATACTACGGTCAATCACCAAAGCCTGCACTCCAACAAGTCCTGCAACCCACTGATAATTGTGACAACCAAAACGGCTGTCAGGACTGAATAAGTTTGCCATGTCTCCTATTTTAATGCGTTCCTACTGTTCTAACCATATAGCATCTTGTGATGATTTTATTTGAATAATGGGAAAATGCTAACACGCTGGACATTTATGGATCCCTTGTCTGAAGCTCTCCGATACTAACTGACCATAATACTTTTTGTATAAATAATCATTTTTTCCCTGCAACTAGTTAGAATTATTTTAGGTTTAAATACAGTTAGTTGGTTATTGAGCTGTTTGTAAAATTACTAGTCTCCCTGTGGATCGGCCGTTCATGCATTGTTTTTTTTTTTTTTCAGTGTTCTTACACTGTTTCTATTTAAGAAGTTGTCCGTTGTTTGCTGAATGCCATGCTTGTGCAATAAGAATGTATATATAATATATTATGTGTGTGTGTATGTAATTTCTTCATAATGCTGCACTATGTATAAATGAAAGATGGAGTACAAACATAAATGATTAAGAATAGTTCTAAATAGCTATCAGACAAAGGCAAGGCTCAACAAACCACTTTAATAAGGTTATATATATATATATATATATATATATATATATATATATATATATATATATAACAGAAAGATAGAAACTCGAGCTTGATGAGAAGCCTGTTCAGAGCGCTACCTACAAGGACAGAAACTGCTAATCTGTCAAAAGGAAAACATAGTAAAGATATTGTAGGAGCGCTAGAAGAGCCAATAAATCTCGACAGGATCAATAAAAATTTTATAAAAATAATTTATTAACCAAAAACAACATTAAAATAAGGAATAATAAATAACAATGGTAACACCCATATAAATCATGCAGAATATTTGGTGTAGGTCTGCACACGGTACTGAATGGTGGAAAAAACAATAAGCAATAAAAAAAACGCAATATAGAATAAAACAAAAATACAACGGCCGTACGTTAGGAAACTGGGAAAGTTCCCTTGATGTAATAATCCCAATGTGCGTTGTGCTGATATAGTGAACAAAAGTAATGGTGGTAGAGGAGACTCCAAAAGAAAATCCTCAATGTCAGGTACGGAGTATAAATGGGATCGAAGTACTCACTACCAGTATGTCCAGACCGTGTAGTGACTCTGCCGGGGTACAGATGATGAATAGAAAAAGCTTAGAGTTGCCACAGCGTATGTAGAGAAGGGCCCGATCTCACAACGGCAGTGCCGACGGTGGAGCTGGTCAGCTGTGACAGACAGATGGAAACAAGTGGGCACAGACTGAGCCGGCTGGAGAGAGAAGTTGGGTTCTTAGCAGTAAAGACCAAAAGTATGTGAGCCGGAGTATCCCCTCTGAGCTGCGGACAAACAGATGGTAATATGAGCCTGAGAGAATTGCACACGAGTATAGAGCGCCATATATATGGCTCTGGCAGCTGAATTACGAATTGATAGAAGTTCTCTCATGTGCTAGAGTCTCCAATATATGGTATAAACAAAAAGGCTGGTCTCCTGTTGAATATGTGAGACTCCAATAAAGTGCAGAAAGTCCAATAAAGTGCAGAGGTATAACAGTGCAGAAGGGTGTACCAAGGTATCTTTGTCTATAATGACAATTTCATCAGAAGGAGCTTGCATATTACATATATTAAAAGTGCAGTTTAAACATTGATTATCTTGTGTTACGCCTTTTCCTTTCATTTGAGATGTAAACTCTCTCACCAGCAGAGTCTGTTTTCTTTTTGTTCTTGTTCTATTATTGCACTACTCTCTGTAAATCTAGGTCATTGCTTGAATACTTCCTCATTAGCTCAGATATAACTGTATATTACTGTAAACCTGGTCACTCTATGTAAAGCAATGCAGATCTTTTGACAGGCCTTATAAATCATAGATAATAATGATAGTGATGAGTGTGGGTCGGCAGCGAGAATGGCCCTTTTCCAAAAGACTCCCCTACCCGCAGCCTAACCCTAAAACTCCATTCCCTGCAGCCTAACCCTAAGATTTCCCTCCATGCAGCCTAACATAGACCCATAACCCCCCCTCCCCATAGACTCCTAAAACTCCTCATAAACTCCCTTGTAATTCTGGTAAGATGGTTCTGGTAAGATGTAAGATGGTTCTGCGGCGATGGTTTCCAAATTAATAAAGGGGTAAGTATGCTGAAAATAAAAAATTGGCATGCTTATCCATTCATTAATAAAATCTTCTAATTAATGCTATTTTCAAAATACAGACAGACGAAAATAAGTTTTCAGCTGTCTATTTCAGGAATAGCATTTTCTTTGCGGAGAATGCATCCCAATAGGGGAAGGGGCTAACTAACCTAGCCCATATAAAATAAAGGCATGTGCTCACAAATGTAGCTCAGGTAGACTACGGGATTTGTACCTGTTTTATTTTTGCATACTCATAGTAACCAGAGCCCCGTGAAACATGTGTAGATGCATATGCTGTTTAGTCTGAATGCTGTGGTAATCATGGTTGCAGGACATTACGTTTTAATCAGACATAAAAAGGTAATAGTTACATAACACATAATAGTTCCTAACACACCTAACACTGAAGACTATTAGAAGACATTGCCACAACCTACTTCTCTGAGTTATAAAACTGCCAAAATCTCCTTCACACAAAAAACCACAACACGACAAGAACAAACAACAGACAGTATGAAACACTAAGCTTCGATATTGTCCTCTAAAATATACGACATAATGTTTTATCGAGCACTGAAATAATAAAATGCTATTGCTAAAGGTCTTTGCTTTGTTTAGAAATTGCACTGTATGGTTGAATTGTAAGCAGCAATGGCTGCCTAGAAATATTCTACTTACTTTTTGTTTGTTAAAAGACAGCAGTTAATGTGCATAAATACATGTAATCACAGGGTCTGATCCAGACTCGTACTGAGTGCAATTACGTCATTCCAAATTGCTGCGAACGCCTGCGCTCAAAGGGGGATTCTGTGAATGGGGACAAGTCGACTATTTTAGTCACTGTACACAAAGGATGCGATTACGCAAGTGAGACCTAAATGTAGACA
The DNA here is from genome assembly GCA_011038615.1 of Limnodynastes dumerilii. NCBI lineage: Eukaryota > Metazoa > Chordata > Amphibia > Anura > Limnodynastidae > Limnodynastes > Limnodynastes dumerilii. Next base: position 153,585 of record WWET01001706.1, on the reverse strand, counting down.
TAAGTAGACCCAGTTTACAGCATTAGGTTGTACCTAAGTCCAGGGTGCTCTTCTTATTTGTTTTCATTTAATGTGGTATTTGTATTTAGGACTAGCCTCATTACTTAATTCACTATGTCAATGCATTAATTAAGTTTTACAAAAAAATATACCCACCATTTCCAGGATATATAACAGTGAACAACACTGCTCTTTTGTTTGGCCATACACAACTTGCCACAATTGCGTAGAAATTCAGAGCAGCATTTATGTTCATGTGTGGATCTTGCCTAAACCTCCGATTGGAATAAACAAAATAAAAAATGTTGTTGTATTTTGGTGATTCATTGGGATCCCTGACTTTGTGGTTGGCAGAATATGTTTCCTAGACCACAGAAAAATGGCTCATTGGGCCTGATCCAGAACAACGCTTCGGAGCGAATGTACGCACGGCGGACACGTAAAATCGCCCTTTGGTAAGTACTGCGCATGCGCACCATAGAAAATACGCTCCGTAGAGTAGCGTAATTGTAAACGTATGGGCCATTCACGTATGTGTCACGTAAATCCTTACGTGTGGGCGTGCCAATTTTACGTGTGTCCAAAATACGTCTGAAATACGTGAAGTAGGCGGGGGGTGGTATTTAAAGTGTACAGTATGGGCGTGCTTAGCTGCGTAAATTCGTCTAGCCCATACGTACGTGTGCGTATGACTGCAGTTACGTTGGAAAAAGTTAAGGTAGGGTTTGGAAAGCGTATCTTGACAAAATACGTACGTTCAAGGGGTGTGCCGAGGGGAGTGTAGCGATTTTATGCACACGAAAATACGCTACGCGAATAAACGTACGGCAAACGTAGTTCTGGATCTACCCCATTGTGTGAAAAAGTGTGTTGTTCTGGGGTCTATTTTATAGCTTTTTTTGGAGCTGCCAGCTATATCTTTAAATGCAATTTGAAAGATTAAAACGGTTGCAGACTCTCCTGGAAGGTTCAGGAGACTCCCAAAATCCGGGCAGTTCTCCCTGTATCACGGGAGAGCCTGCAAATCTCCCACAAAGGGCTTGAGGCCCATGGTTTCATGAAAACCACAGCCTCAAGTCCGGCCTCCTGCCTGGCAACACTAGTATCCTAGTGTTACTGGGGGAAGAAAGGGACTTAATGGCACAAATTGCTTCATCAAGCCCCGCCCCCATCCCTAGTAAATCTAAAAGGGGTAATTAATAGTGAAGGGGCGGTCCTCAATGACGCGATTTGCATAAATCCTGCATCTTCCATAGGGAAGATATTAAAAGTCAGCAACCCTGGATTAAAATGTTTAGCTGGAAATATTTCCTGTATTAAGCTTTCCTGAGGTTTGTGTGTGGCAAGCTGGATCAAAGTGTCTAATTTCTGCTGGCCTTCACAATATACTGTCAAAGCTGACATCTTTCTGTATATTTAACGTATAAACTATATAGGCAAAATATTGAGATTGATGGGGCGCCACAGATACCAGTCTTAAATCGAATGCTAGTAGGTGTTGATGAGTATTGTTTCTCCACAATTTAAACTCAGTTGTGGTGTAAGGGATTGGAGAGAAAAGGGAATAAAAATGGCATAATATGGTGTAGTTTGTCGATTGAAAATTAGAACACGTGAGACAGTGTTACTAGTATTAGGTTGTGTCCCTGAGCCATATAAATAACAGTTACATATGGATAAGTGTCCATATATAACAAACAATCGACATATTACACCATATTATGCTATTTTTATTCCCTTTTCTCTCCAATCTCTTATACCACAACTGAGTTTAAATCGACAGATTGCGGATTTGGGAGAAAGCTCTACAAAGCCACTGATCTTGGCAGTACAGTACAATGGAGGTGTGTCTTTCTAAGTCGGACATGTTTTTTAAATCAATAGTAAATGCATTTTGGTATTTTAAATATCTTTCTATTCAAAATTATAGTAAAATGATAAAATAGAGTAGATGATGCTCTATTTTACCTTTTACTCATCCTCTACTGTACAACTGACAGTTTATCTTATCAAACATATAGTAGCATACACATATATCGTTTTGTGTTTTGACGAATTACTTTAGCTATTAGCTACTAGTTCACATACCGTTATATTTCACAAAATGTTTAAACCAGCTGGAAATGAGGCAAGCAGAATGCAAATATCAAGGAACATTAGCATTTATAATCTTTTCTGCATATATATGAATAGAGCGTTGCACATAATGGTATGTGTGCTTTACAGACCTCACCGCAGCTCTTCTTATTAGTACTGAAGACACAAGATAAGATGTTTTATTTTTTGTATGTTTTCCTGCAGTAACACAGTCTCCTGCTAAGAGCAATCATATCTGCATTGTTAAGCGTCCGGACCCCCACAATGTTTGCATTGCTGGAGTTAAGCAAACCTGATTAAAAGAAAAATGTCTGTAGTGTAATACGAGTCTTAATCTTGTAAAATCACAGACATGCTAAATGTACAAGATGAGAGACAAGACACTTACAGCTGCAGATAATGCAAGTTGTGTATTCTAAGAATAATAATGTTCAAAAAGTATTCAGTTATACAGATTAGACTATAATGACATATACTAAATGTAGCCTAAATGTTTGCTGATATATTGTCACACTGCTGCTTTATTTAGCCTAGATCCCAGGTGGGTGGAGTGGGACCCAACAATGGAAAGAGTATAGCCAATATCTGCTCAGTCAGTATCAGAGCATTTTTCCATCATTTTATTCACGTAGCTGGAGCAGAATTTCAAAGATTTTTGCTGAGCCATTTAACAAGCAAACAAACAAACAAACAAACGTTATAAAGATTGGAGAGAAAAATGATTATTTCCATAACATGAGCTCTCAGTGCACATTGTAGTGTTTGTATCTAAACATTTTTGTGAACCCAAAACAAACAAAAGGAAAAAAAAGACAACTCAACAAACCATGGTAATATATTAGGTAGGCTTTAAACCCTTTATTATTATACAATAAACATATTCTTGAAATTGTATATATCCTACATTGAATAAACAATTTTCTAGAATGGCTCCAATTTAAGGTAGACATCATAAGGTATAGGTCCTGTCTTTGCCTTGGTATATGCATATAAGGCAGGCCAAAAGATTGTTTCTTAGAACATATAGATCTAAATATATTGTATAATTATAAACTAATTACTGTCTGAAATGCCTTATAACCCAGCAACAGTCCATCATTGATTAAACGTAGTGAAGAGCACACCCCAATAACTTTATATACGGTGCATATGAAGATCAATATCCCCTGTCCCCCCACCCCAGGCACCTATGTGACCTAGACAGAATATATCATTTGCTGCTAACAAAACGTGCTGAGGCTTCTTTTCATATGAGCCTAATATTCTCTTGTAGGAAAAAAGGTAGATGTTAAAAAAAGAAAAATCTATCCTGTATAAAATGGTGTAATTTAGTAAATGCTGCCCAGACTTGTGTGAAAACCTCTAGGATATTATCTGAAAGCTATACCAAAATGACTCTATTATTATGCAGAACTGGCTGCAGTTTATCCTATATATTGTTAAGTAACTTTATCCAGTCTGCTAATAGCTCAGAGCGTCTTTACTGCTTCCCAGCACCTTTGAATTTTAATTGAGAAATTATAGAGCTATGGAAGTTTTAACACGTGCTTTATATCCCATTTGCTATCTGTGGAACATCTCCCTTCCTTCAACATCTTTCTTTTCTCCGCACTTTAATGCTTTTTCTATGCCTTTCTATCTCTACTCTTGCATGTTGCTCTTCTCTCACAGTCTAACTGCTTTCTTGTATCCATCTGCTTCGTCTTAATCTTACACAGTCCATTTCTTGTATTTAATGAATCCCACTGAAAATCCTCTTTCTCCATCTTCAAAGAGAGCAATTAAAAATTACAAGCTCATGTTTAAATTGGTTAGAATTTCAGAGGTAGAACTGCCTGGTGTTCATTTGTTTGTTTGCCAGCAAGGATGTCTCAGGAGCCCTCATACTTAACCAATGCGCTGGAGGTTCTGTACAGGGAGCAGAGATATCCAGAATACTTGTCAGAAAAATGCAGTATTGTCTGTTTCACTGGTTGCAAATGTAACCTTTCTACTTCCTTGCAGTAGAGGTTTTAAGACAATGGGCCTGATCCAGAACAACGCTTCAAAGCGAATTTACGCGTGGCGGAGACGTAAATTCGCTGTTTAGAACGCACTGCGCATGCGCACCATAGAAAATACGCACATTCACATAGCGTAATTGTGAACATATGGGCCATTCACGTATGTGTCACGTAAATACTTACATTTGGGTGTGCTAATTTTACGTTACTTGAAAATACGTCTGAAATACGTGAAGTAGGCGGGGGGTGGTATTTAAAGTGTACAGTATGGGCGTGCTTAGCTTCGTAAATTCGTTCAGCCCATACGTATGTGTGCGTATGACAGCGGTTACGTGTGAAAAAGTTAAGGTAGGGTTTGGGAAGTGTATCTTGACAAAATACGAGGGTTTGGGAAGCGTATCTTGACAAAATACGTCCGTGCGAGGGGTGTGCCGAGGGGAGTGTAGCGAACTTACGTGCACGAAAATACGCTCCGCGAATAAACGTACGGCACACGTAGTTCTGGATCTACCCCAATATTAGTACAGTATTTATAAGTAATATGAACTAGAGACTGAAATGTTTACATGATGTTATCTGTGCTTTTGAATTGTAAAGAATGCAAAAACAGATACATTATCTTAGAATTTCATTACGGTTACACAGTAAGCATTAGCCAATCATCAGTGAGCACAGCTCTTTATAATTATGTGCCAGATGCTTTATTATTTGTACTTATTCACTATGGGCCTGATTCAGACTTAATAACGATAGCCAATTTACGCATGCAGCATGCTTAAGTCTGGCTATGGGAACGCACTATGCATGCACTTGGCAGATGTTACTCATCGTAACTGATTGCACGTAGCTTGTGAATGACTTCCCTACGCAAATATGCGCATTGTGGATATGGAGAGGCATTTAAATTGTACAGTATGGGCTGGGTTAGACACTGACATACGACCAGGGATAGGCAAGGAAAAGTTAAGGCAGAGTTCTGAACACGTCAGTCAGCTAAGTTATATACGTGAGAGGGGAGTGCATTATACTTAGACCCGCTTACATACATAAAACAATCTTACATCTGGATTGTGCACTGTGTTCAAAGATTTTAAATAAACTATTTGTGAATTTGTGGGTGCTTTTTTTCTATGTTAGGTTTATTTCTCTTCTACACAACCTCTAAAGGAAACAAAACACAGTGAAGGTAACTGGCGGTATAATTAGTAAAGGCTTTTAAAACATGTTTCTAAATAGATCATGTGTATGTTTAAGTAAGTTCTGTTTGGCCAGTGTCTTGTGTGGGGAATTTTTACTTTGATTATTATTATTGTTTTTCTTTTTTTCACATGACCTAATGCCAAAGTGCCAAATTATCTGATGTCAGTAAATATTGACAATTTGTAATTATGTCTTAGTAAATTGATATGTAAACATGTCAAAATATCTCCACAACTTCATTAGATTATCATCATCAGTGGGCCTCAACCTGTGTTGACTCCTTACTGTGCTGTTGAAGAATTAACCACTCACTTCCACCCCTGTTGTGTCTCTTTAGTAAAGAACCAAGGTTTCCACTTCTGGGTCTGTATTTGTGACCATTTGCTTTCTAAGCGCGCAAAAAGTGAAATCAAGTTCCACTAAGTTTTGCTTATGTGAAACATGTTAACAATTATTGTAATTACTGTAGTATGTATGTGAATATCTATTTTAGTAACTATTTTATTAATTTTTTCTAAATAAAATGCATTGGAACCGGTCGATAAGGACATGCATATCAAAACAACATTAATTTAGTTCCTATGGAACACACACATGTTATGTAGATCAAAAGTACTCAATATGCTGCAGCTGTACCTATTTATTCATTTTTTTAACGCTCTAAAGTAACTTGTGCCATTTACATGTGCTAAAAGCTATCTGATAGCTGTCAACTGAGATTTTAATTCCACTTTTTTTGTTCCTGTAGCATGTCTCCCTTCTGTTTATATAGTGTCATTATCAATCATTTTCAAATCCAGTTTGGCTAGAAGTATGCTACATTTTACATGCCTTGAACTTTTCATACAAGGAATAAATAAAGTTACATGTATATTTGTTCCAAAAAGAGGTGTAATTTACAGCTGCTTTTTAAACTCAATTAGGTTGTCATCCTCACTCATCCTGTTTCCAAGTTGCTACCTAGCTTGCTTTGTTGTTATTGTTGTTATTATTATTATTATTATTATTATTATTATATGCTTCAGTGCTTTTTTTTTGGTACTTATGCATAAGTAATGTTTAATGATAATCATGCGCTGTGTTTAGTGAATGCACATCTATGGGCATATTCAATGTTGTTTAGCTAAATGAAATTAAATAAAAAAAATGAAGACCTGCACTTGCTAATCATGTCATGCACCATATGACAGTACTGCACAGGGGGGAGTACCTCGCCTTTGCTGCAGTTTTATCTGTGCATGTATAGCTTCTCCAAATACTGCTGGTTTACAAAACAGCCATAATACTCTGTTCATGATTTAGGACTGGATTCAGACTTCCCATTAATGATCACACACAAAGATCAAAGCTTCTGTTCTGGAAGCCTTTCCGACGCAGGACGGGGCTCGATGCGTGCAGCGTGTATTAATGGTGGGAGGTAAGTAAATGGGCACGGAGCATACATGTTAAGGTTGGGTTGTTTTGAGAGATGTCCCATGCATGTGAGGGGGTAGGCACAAGACCTAGGTTTACTCAGCTATCCACCATCAGACGGACCTCCGCTGCCACTGCAGACAAAGCTCTGACCGCAACAGCAGCAGAGATCTGCATCCAGCCCTTAGTCATTTGTATATAATTTATTTTTCTGTACTTAGTCTATTGTAATAGTGGTATTATTATAATCCTCTCATATTTATCCTTTTTGTATTTTACTTACATCATTGCAGTATGAAGATCAATAGTAATAATCATGAGCTCATTTAGAGACATTTCTTTTCCAGTATAGATGGTGACCTATTTATCATTAGTTGAGTCATGTGTAGTTCAGAGTAGCTTAGGTCAGTCTCATGGGCTCCTAAATCATGTCCCCTGTGACTGCCTAATAGCTTTAGACATGATGAAGAAAAGACAGGGACAGATGCTAAGATGGGGTAAATGGACATGGCAGCTGGTGGGGTGAATGTCAGACCTTCCAATTTTAAACATAATTCATTTATGGCGTCTGAAGCCATAATTCTGTACTTAATGCACTTTCTGGTGGTCTAGATGTATGCATTCATTATTAAATGCTAAATATCTGGTGGTGCTCATCTACAGGCATTGTATTTAGCACTGAGCTAAATACAAATTGTAGCTCTACTTAGAAGCCCAGTTTATTGGTAATAGAATTTTCCCCATAAAAGATTATATAGTGAATAGAGACTTCTAGAACTGCATAAAACATTTTCTTTGTTATCATCTGTATTGCTTTTCGGAATAAGTAAGTAACATGTGGAGGAATGAGTATGTGGCAGGGAGTTTACTCGAATGAATAAAAGCTGCTTATTACATGTGGGCATTACAGAAAATATCATTCTTTTTTTAAAATTAAGTGACTTATAGTTATAGACTAATTAGGGAAGCTTAACTTAAATGAAAATAGATCCCACATCCCTTTTAACACTTGAGGGAAGGAACTCACTAAACAATATTTTCTCCATTGCTCATTAATACTATATACTGCAATATAGTCACATCTTCTAATAAGATGGTCCTTTTCTCTTCTTATCTCCCATGTAATAAACCAGAGTGCGTGCAAAGAAGAAAATGTCCTTTTTCCTCCTTTTGCTCTGGCACCAGTGTTTTACCCTGTATATGTGTGTGTGTGTGTGTGTGTATATATATATATATATAATATATATTAGTAATAAGATATCACAGAAAGTCATTTAAGTGTTCCATTTTAATGTTAGAAGAACTGGTGAGCTATTGCATGCAGAGTAAAGGGCCAAGGTTTGGTGTAAGTTAAGTATATTTTTACACTGCACTTGCATGTTATGGGAAAAGACCTCCTGTCCATAATTTAGTTTGTCACTCTGGATCAGGCATAGGCAACACCTTTTACACCTATGGATTGGGAAACTAAAACTCCCAGCATGCTCCAGCAGCATAGGGTTGGATAATACCTGGAACGCTTGATGGGACTTGTAGTTTCACAACACCTGGAGTGTCACTGGTTACCTAAACCTGCTCTTGAAAATGGATTCTTCCATTGTTGTACTGCACAGTGTAATATGATATGATGAAATGCAGTATAGATTATGGGGAGAGAGAGGGATTAAGGGATTTAAAAGAGATATCGGCACTCCCAGACTTGAAAAATCCAAAAAGGGGGTCCGCACTCCGTATAAATAGTTGAGCGTAGTAATGTGCACGGCATACAAGTGATATAGCATATAGATATAGTGTACAGGGGGAAAAAAGAAAAAGGGTGGCACTGTGTAGTGCAACAAACGTGAATGACAAAAAGAAGTGTGAACCAAACACACTAAAACAAAAAAAGTGAAAAAATCAAGTTCAAAAATTGAGACCATGAGACTAGGCAGGAAAAAGGAGCAAAAGAAAAAGTCAATAAAGGCAGTCCAAAAATAAACTATAGCTCCTAACAATCTAGGGTAGGAAGAAGTCTTACGTATCCAGCGCCAGCAAGAGTCCCGACAGCCGTTTCGGTGCGGTGTGCACCGCCTTTAGGGGAGATACCAAATGAACCACAGACTGCCAAATATATATATTTTAATAAACACACACATAT
>WWET01001706.1:120694-137532 GCA_011038615.1 Limnodynastes dumerilii | reverse complement strand
TAAACTGGTGATGGCAGGCACTCTCAAAAGATGATATAAACTTGTATAGGTGCTCCCGTGCCTGTCATCAACGGGTACTGTCATCAACGGGTACAGGAACCGTAATACAATAACCGCTGCTGTCTGACACACGTGGAGATTGGCTGCACGGAGGAGGGTAGGTGTTAAATAGTTTGTGTTTTTATTCTTTCACTTGTACTGCACCCTGATGAAAGACCCAAATAAAGGGGTCTGAAACATCGGACACTTTTGCTCCCTATGTAGCAGTGTTTTTTGTTGATTACAAGTCTCTCAGTGCCTCATGGCTTCTGTGATTTGAGATAGTGATATATATACTAAAGCGTCATTTAGGGCTGGCGGGGGGAGGGAGGGTAATGAGGCTGGGAGGGCGGCGTTAGTGTAGCAACGCCGCCGTCCCAGCGTATTAACACACGCTTACGTCGGCTGAAGTTAAGGTAGCCTTCAGCCGACATAAGTGAGTGTTAATACGCTGGGCCAAGGGGGAGTGTCGGGGAGTGCAGCGATGGTACGCTGAGCGTTAGAACGCTCAGTGTACCATCGTAGCTCTAGATCAGGCCCGTGGTCTGACACCTGCACTCCCCATCTTGTCCACATGCAGAGGTGTCTCAGAGGCAATATAACCACCATTGGTACATAGGGGGCAGCTCTACCCCATTTTAGACCCAACCAAATACCTATAGTAGTTACACTACTGGTATTGTCCTTGCTGATGGCTCTGAAATTCAATTCAGTAGAGATTACCAAGAACTACAGTCTTTATTAGTGACCACATAAACAGTACTCAAATGCAAATGCCGACAGTCTCCAATTTCTACAGTGGCAGTGAAGCAACTATATAAGCTTTGCGCCCTGGCTGGCCGCCCCTATCACACACCGCTAGTTACGGCCCTCTCCTAGTCCTACCCTTAACCCTCCTTTTAACCTTAACCCTCCATGTCTTACAGCCTAACCCTTACCTTCCCTTTCTTGAGCCCTAACCCTACGCTCCCTTCTTGAATGTTAACTGTATCCCTCCCTTTTTGAGCCCTAACCTGAACCCAACACAGCTGCTGCAGCCTGTCGCTATAGGGAATGGGTAAAAATAGTTACCAATCCCCAATAGCAATTTTCTATTTTCTGGTACACTAGTGAGATCATGGGAGAAAGCTGCCTCTGATAATATCTGGGCTTGTAATGGGTGCTTAGCGGTTTTTTTGTGTGTGTGTGTCTGTCTATGTATCTATCTATTGATATATCTATAGATAGATAGAATTTAAACATGCCGCTCTTGCATCTGATTTTGTTGTAATTCCACGTGTGTTTGTTATAGCTTATAACACTTAAGATTCTTGCTGGTATGATTTCATTATTTATTTGTATATATATTTATATATTTATTTATTTATATATTTATTTTATGTAGCTATTAAAAAAGGGTTGTCAGCTTTTCATAGCCATATATGCCTGTATAGGGGCAGGCAAATCATGTATAAGGCCCCGCCCCCTGACCATCAATGACATTTTTTTTAGTATTATTAGGATGGGGGCGGAGCATGATGAGTTCTGCCCTGCCCTTAGTAGCCCTAGAGGCCATATTTACTAAGCTGTGGGTTTGGAAAAGTGGAGATGTTGCAGATAGTAACCAATCAGATTCTATCTGACATTCTCTAGTATGTAATAGTTAAATGAGATCTAGAATATGATTGGTTGCTATGGGCAACATCTTCACTTTTCCAAACTCGCAGCTTAGTAAATCTGGCCCTAGGAATTGTAATGTTTCTAGAAAGGGATTTGAACTTGAGGTTGTGGTTTACATGAAACCACAGCCTCAAGCCCACTGCAGGAGATTTGCCAAATCATCTGCCCGAAATTTGTGAGCCTCACAGATATGAAGGAGAGTTCTCATTTCAAACGTGCATCCCCACAATGGGCAAACTAATAAATATGCTCCAATGACAGTAGAGCTGTCATTAGCGCCGGGATATCCTGCTTGCAGGACGATGTGGCTGAAGGGGTTTTTTTTTGCCAAGACCCCTCCTGTATTAAAAGTGGGCCCTGGCTGGCATTTATGGGTATGCTGATGCCTTTAGCTCCCTGTTGGGCTGATATTATTTATTTATTTATTTATTTATGTTGTAGCGACGGGGGAGGAGAGGGGGAAGGGGTTAATTTTTTTTTTATTATTTAAAAAAAATACAGACAGGGTTACTAACTGCTATTTTATTTTTTTAAAAGGGCCGTTTTTGCTACGGCCAATTCCTCTGAATAGTAAGTTTTAGCGGATCCTCTAAAACTCTGAATCCGGTCCTTGATCTTATACTGTGCACTCTTACACCCTTACTGCCCAGGGGAACATTAAGCCAAGATTAAACACATCAGAGTCATAATTTTTCTCCTAAACATGTAGCTGTCATTATAAATGTCGCTTAAAATTAAGGGTTACTTAAATAACCAACTATTTAATAAAATGTTTATTCTAGCACTTTTTAAACTATTACCCAGTTTTTATTCAGATCAATGCAGATTAGTGAACAAATGATTCAGATACTAATCCAGGCTTATAGTACCAGAGAACATGACCGATATTAGTAAGATCTTTCTTAACCATTGGTGAAGATGGAAAAATTAGCATTGATTACTAAGTCATGCCAAGTCCCCCACCTATAAGAACATTTTCTGTGCATGGCTGGAATATGCGTTTCAACTGCTTCAACTAGAATTCTGCATTTGTAACATGATAACTAGAATGGCATGAAACAGCAGGTTGTATTGCAGCTTGGTAGCATTCACCTTTTAAGTTTTTTGGCATGTGTACAAAAATTAGATTTTACTATGTATTTATTAGTTAATGCTCTTATTTCAAGAATCAAATAATTACTTAGTTTCCCCATTTGGGTGCCAGCTGGTCTTGCCTTGGAGCAGCCCCTTCAACATTTAACCTGTTTCTTGTGTCTCTTACTTGGCTACTTATAGAGAGGTTACACTCCCCGCTAAGAGGCATAGCAATCGAAATCCCAGCCAGTTCGCAACTGACTGGGAGGAATCTGATTTTTCGAATATCAGATTTTCTATGCTGTGACCCACACCCCTTATAGAGGAACCTTCTTCTCTGAGCAACAAAGCTCTTTAGGCCTGATACACAGATAAGATTCAAATAGGTACGCATGGATTTGCAAAAATACTCAAATGGCACTCATCTTGTTCTAACGGATCTTTACTGATTTCCGTGTTCAGAGCTACCTTACTCTCCATGGGCCTGATCCAGACCTACGCTCGTGTAGGTTTTACGGCGGCCATTTGAACCTACTGCGCATGCGTGGGTCAGATGTTACGCTCATGTTATGGTCTGAAAATCTTAGTGTATGGGCCTTAATCGTAACCGCTTAATTTTAACGATCAAGGGGGCGTGCCTGGCTTACGAAATCAGTAAATACGCACCCAGCCCATAGTGCCCTATTTAAATGTCTCCCCCACCTACTTTTCTGAACTCCCTACTTACGGAGTACTGGCACGTTACTGATCTCATTAAGCAGGGAGTTGAACAGGTTTCCGTGGGTAACATCTGGATCACGCATGCACAATACGCAAAAAAACACTTGATATTTATATTTAGGTATGTAATTAAGTGTGAATCAGTGCATTTATTTGTAAGACATCTGGTTCATCTGTTTATTAAATAGTCATTCTAACATTATTGGATGTTGACAGCTGTGAATACGTATTTATTGTCCTGTCAGTGGTTCCACGTGCACTTTCGTAGACTAGAATATGGTTAGTTAAAGCGTTTGCCTATATGATATATTTTCCCCAACTCACTAGGCTTTAGCTGATACTGCATGAAGGGCCCTTTAAGTTTTATCTTCCACCACATACTTTAATACATTTTACATGATCTGCCCTGGAGACCTATTTATCAATATTAATTTTACCAAGGCTGGAAGTGTAATTTCTGTAGCCACTTTTACTGTTACAAGGAAAATTGCTTTCTTCCAGATTTGGTAGAGAAAATGATTATAAGGATATTTGAGCATCAGAAGCATCATTGATACTAGGGCAGAATAATAAGAGATACTTAATGCTTTACTGATAAAGTCCAAAAAACTGCACCCTGGCTGGCTGCACCCTTCAAATTGATCTGAAAGCTTACCACAGAAAACACCTATAAGATAAATCTTCAATATGTGCATAAATTGAAAAAAACCTGTCTTATAAACAATATAAATAGTGGTATAAACTTAGCATAGTAGCTGCTCAGTTTCATGCAGAAGTAAACCCAAGGTTCACAGATTTGCATATCCTTCTGGCTGTACTTATCAGCTGACACACTGGAAACTTCATATAGCTTTCCTTCCTGCCTATACAGTTGAAATAGCAATCTATTCCATGAGCAGACATATGTGTTAAAAAAAAATAGTACTGTGTGAAATGCATCATTTTCCATATTTAGTTGTTTTATTATTCTGTTTTAAAACACAGTATCATAAATTATACTTATAACCATATCCACAATATTTCTAGAAGGTATAGCAAGAATGATCATTTATCCATGCTTTCTGAAATCAAGATCTACTAGAGAGCTGGGTATACACTGGAGGGTTTTCTAACAATGCAACATCTGTAACTATATTACTTATGATTTCAAGTCCTGATTTGCACACACTGTCAACCTGTCTTTCTTATCGGGACAGCATACACACTCATTAATGGAGAAGACATTGTTGATCAAGAAATTTAGCCAAAAATCTAATAAAAAGGTCAGATGCTCTTTATAGCTACTCTACAGCATTGTCGAACCATACTCACTGGTAAGACTTGAAATTGTTATTTATTATGTAAGCTGCACTATACTCTTTATAAAAACTCCAGTGTGTAACCAGCTTATGTCTGTCTGCCTTGGATAAAATGACAGAACTGTGTCTCTATATTTGTGAATATACACAAATTAAATATTTAACAACATAAGCAGCTTTCATCTAATATCATTTAGTCACTTTTGATTGATTTTTAGGTGAACAAAAATGTTTAAACACTTCTGAAAACATACTTCTATGCTTGTATTACTTTATCTCCCTGCTCATGTATTTTTTAATTGACTGTAACTGGCATTGCCTTCTTCACCTATAGAATATACTGTCCATCATTACACAAGCTGGGCGTTCTGTATTTTTCCAGGAGACATTGTCTATGTCAAGCATTAACAATTTACGTGATATAAACCCAGCTGTTTGTTTCTATCGCTGCAAAAGCAGTGTCCTGGGATTACTTGGCCATACAGCTATGGATGGACTGATTGTCCCTCTTCTTGAATGCTTAATTAGGTCTAATTATAAAAGCTGTACTTATTAATCTTTACAATGCCCCCTCCCCATCCCCTCTGGAAGTTAATTAGTGCAGAAGCTCTATTTACATCACCCTCCTCATTTCCATGAGAATAATAAGGCAGTGAGGGACATTTTTCTGACAGGTCTGCAGGCTTAAATCTGAATAAGAGTCTATAATGTATTACCCCTGCACTGAAAGCCCCCCAAGCTGCAGCTAATGTAATGTTACTACATAACAGTCAAGAACATAAGCAGATATTTTTGCAGTTAAACAAGCAGGCACACACGTTGCCCTATTATCAGCAAGTAATCACCATTTCCACCCTCATATCCAGTACAGCACATGGACAGCGTTCACGTGAACCAGTCATTTAGAAAAAATATATTCAGCACTTGCCAATCCAAATACATTATTTAACCTAGCCTTTTAATTATTCTAATTGACCTTAGCATAATGCGCTATTTATACTTGAAGAATATGTTTTATGTAGAGTGATGTTGCTGGTGAATTGTAAATATTTGTTAAACAATAAACAATAAAAATCGTTTATCAAAATATAGTATTTTTAATAACTGTTTGTGATAGTATTCTTGTCCACTGAAAAAGTAAATTAAGGTATAAGGAAATACCAACTTCTGGGCATCTGTTGGTGGTTTTGCTGAACGTGGGGGTGTAGAAGTTAGTGATGAAGGATCCGTTGGTGGTGGTGCTGAAGATGGGGTGTTGGAGCACAATGCAGTTGCCGGTCCAAGCAGCCATATTTCTAACATGATACAATTGCCACCTGAATGACATCTGTATCATTGTTCCAAAAGCTTTGAAAATAGAAATTTGCTATTGGGAATGGAGCATGGAGCATTAGGGTTAAGGCTGAAGAAGGGGGCGCTTAGTGTTAGGCTGCAGGAAAGGAAGAGTTAGGTAGGATTGGGAAAAGGTTAAGCGTAAGGTTAGGTTAAAAACTTTGAGGGATCACTCTTTAACTACTCCAGGAGTCATGTCTCTGCCATTTTGTAAAATGCACGCTACCGGCAATTGCAGCTGATGAAGGTAGGGGTGTTGGAGCCAGGGATGCAGGTTCCGTTGGTGATGTAAATGGTGCTGATGTTGATGGGTGCCCAGGTGTGTTATGGACAAGCACCTTTCCTGCTCTATTTGTGGTGAAATAAAAATGCTGATTGAGGCGAGTGAAAGAGGTCTGAGTTCTTATGGCCAGTCTTTTCACCAATGCTAGTTACCTCAAATTCCTGCTTTAATTGGGAAGATAGACATATCGGGCCGTATGCAGAGCTACAATGCAATTGCAAATGCGGCCGGGGTTTTCCGATATGCTCTACTGCGCGTGCGCAGTAATTTTGTAACGTAATCTACGTTACTTGTTGCAACGTAGATTGTGTATACGCGGTCTTAAAGCTCTGCATATGGCCCATCTTGTGGAGATCCTGTAGACGGAAGAGTTTAATCAGGAGCTCTGTATAATTTAGCATTTACTCCTGGCACCTATATTAATAGCAGAGCCTCTCAAGACAGCTTTTAGGGCACACCAATGATTGGATAGGTCCATATGTTCAGGGAGATTATGATGAAGGTAGTCGGAAAGTGCTTCAGAGAGCTCAGTTTTGGTGATGGAACTTAACTCTAACTTACGGACGCACACTGGGCGGGTGGGATCTATCAACTTTTGGGTGAGGGGCAAGATTAAAATTGTCCATTATAATAAGATGACCTCATCTAATCTCTTGATTAGATGCTAAAAAGGAAGTTGATGGGAATTGAGAGCAACTACACGAGAATCTAGAGTGCCCACTAGATAAGAAAATCACCATTTTTATCTGAGACTTAGGAGGATAGTCCAAATTTAGTTTGAGCCCCAAATAAAATGGCAACTCCATTTTTCTTAAAGGGACCATTAGCTGTATATCAGATGGAAAATCTGTGGTATATTAGGCTGAAAAGCTTGCCACAAGGATGTGTGTCACAACTCTAGCATCATGGGGGCAAGCTTGGAAAGTCATCCCCTAAGGTAATAGAAATAGAAACCAAACAACTAGTAGACTGAAAATGTAAATACAAGTAATGGTAATAGGGTGAAGAAGGATTGCATAAAAAACAGTACCATGCAAGCAGTTATTGTTACTTTAGGTGCCTCCAGAGTGCTTCTATAGTGCAGGTAGCGGGATAGCTCAGTGTACGCTTACCAACTAGGCCAACCCAGCTAAATAAACCTGGACTGCTAACCTATTCTCTTTTTGCGATTTAGGGTGTCAAGATAAAAGAGTATGAAGTGATAGATTTATAGGTATCTGTGGTCTTGAAATCGACCAAAGTGTGTGGGAGAACACCAGTTGGCAAGTAGGACTTTAGACATAGTGCCTTAGTTGTAGGAACACCAAGAATTCGGAAAGCAGCAAGTTATGAGCTTCTTGAAGAGCTTCAAAGGGCTGTACTTTCTCCTATCCACCAGCTTACTATTTGATTGTTAAGGTGATCCACTCTCGTTCCTGTTTTGCCTGAATATAATTGATTTTTTCTGAATTTAAGTTCAGAGCAAAGCGCAGGCAGCATTCGATACATTGCTTTAACCGTTAACAGTAACTCAGATTACAGATGGACTCCAAGATCCATTTGTTACATAGATAGTGGTGATGGGTCTTAACTAACTCAGGGATAACAGAATCTTTGGTAGAGGCTTGCAAGGAGAAGCAAAGAAGGTGAAGACCATTTAGGGAAATGGACTGGCAGCTGTAAGCGTGATGGTTTGGCTCTTCTTGGAGTTTCAAAATCAAATAGGTACAGAGATGAAATGTAAATTCCTGTGAGTGATATGCCAGAACAAAAATTGTAGAGCTAAATAGACATCCAAGTACACTTTATACCTCAGAGGAGGGTAATGGCTATATCAGCCATGAGACATGTGTCCAATGCCAATCAAATCAATATCAAAAGTAAGGGAGTTGTTGCAGTTAGGAATGATAACAACAGCCACTGGACATATTGGTCCCTTCATTATATTCACAAGGTAGCATGTGGGAGTAGAGCATGTTCACAGCAGACTAAGCAGGGAAGTGAAGCAGTTGAAGCGCCAAGGTAGCTTCAAAAGGAGGACCTGGGGCTCCTTGCTAGGGTGAGTGGCAGGTGGTATGACACACAAAAAGGGCCTCACAGCAAGGTGTCTGCTCCTGGGAGCTCATATAATGGGGATCTGTAGAACCAATGCCAATAGTGAGACCTGCACTATGATCTGGTAGTAAGGTAGGGTATTTTCGGGCAATGTTAGCCTTTAAACATGTTTTTAATGAAAAAACTAGTATGAATAATGTCTGGAGCTCAGCAGCAGGCATTCTTGTGGCACAGGATCCAGACCACAGCCCTCCAACAAAATTTACAATCATGTATGAAATTATTTTGCCATAGTTACCTTTTGTGAAGCTCATTCAAGGTCCTGTGGATGGTGGCCACAGCTTTAATCTTTTCTGTTATCTCATCACATAAACGAGCTTTGGCTCCAGCTGAGAGTTCTTTGTCAGTATGGTACAAACTCCATTGCAAGCTGCACTAGTATCAACTTTAGTTTGACTGAAATTGGGCTGGTGCTGTTTAAAAGAGACTCAGCTAGGGCATACTTTTTCCCCATCTGTATTTGATATTGGGTCATTCCATGCCATCACAGCTTCCAACCTGACCGTCTCAGGTTTTCATGAAATTTGGTAGGATGGCAGACGACATAAAGTAATAAATATGTTTAATTTTAGCCATCAGTGACACATGATGTACAGAGTTGCAAACATGCCAAACAGTGAAAAATGTATGCTTGTATGGTCAACTAAAACGAATTACAACTTTGCTTCTGATTGTGGTAGAAATTTCATGTTGGTCTTCTATTGAAACTAAGGGACCATAGTTTTCATTAAAAAAAAATTTTATTTTTAAATATTGCCTTCTACATTTCATGGTCACATAATGTGACCTTTGCCCTTGAATATAAAAGTGTATTTTTTTTGTCCATAAAGTATGTTATGCAGTTAAATACAATCTCTCTTTGGTATAAGTTTTATTTTGGAAAGCCTTTGGGAACAAGAGTTAATGAAATATTACAGCACTTGTTTCACTAGTTCTCAATGCAGAAGCTGCAGCCAGACTAAGATGAACACTGAGGGCCTCATTTACTAAAGTCGATTTTGCTAAAATAGACCAAAGTCCCGGGACTTTGCCTGCGATTATGCCATCGCCGCATTCACTAAAGGCAAAGTCCCGGGAGCGTCCATATGTTTGTCATGTCAAACATAGCCCAGATCAGATTCACTAAAGTCGATTTTACTAAATCGCCTCTAGTTCGGCCTGAAAGCGCTGAAACAAAAATTACCTCCTGTGTGTGTCGCTTTCTAGCTGAAAAACACATGTCAACGGCTTTGACATGTGTTTTTCATAATGTAAAAATGATGTGCTGCATAATTCTATCCCTTATCATGCAGACGCATGTAGTACTGTAAGGCACAGCATGGCCATGTGTTTGTGGCCATGCTGAGCCTTATAGTACTATAAGTGTCAGCCTGACAAGTGATAAAATGATCCAGAGTAATGTGTCATAAAAAACAGTTTCCGCAATAAACAGAAAAAATCTACATGAATAAAGAATACATTTCTAAACGTTTAAACAATGTAATAAATTTGTCCCTGTGTGTTTTATCTAACTATAATGGTGGCCATCCTGTACTAACTAAATTTAAGGCAAATGTATAGTGTAAAAGTGAAGTATTGATTTGCCGTTTTGCAGTCATCTGTCTTGGGATGACTTGCTAGTAGTTCCAGACGTCTTTCAAGCTGTCCTTGTAAAGTTGCTAGAATATCTTCTCATCCTGATTGAAGATGCTGCTCCATTTGATTGAAGAGGCTGCTCTGTTGATTGAAGATCTTCTTCGGCCTCTTCTGGCTCTTGACAGGACGTGTTCCTGCTTCCTGTTCGGGTGTGCCGCTGCTAATGACCATTCAGTCACTAGAGCCCTACTTTTATAGAGTCTATGACATCATAAATTGAGACCGGACTGATCTACATCAAAATCACTATGTCTATGCTGGTCTGCTCTGTCATTTAGAGGACGGCAACCTAAGTGTGGGATGCACCTCATAGATTAAGACCAGAGGGCTCTCTATTAGATTGATATCACCAGTGCCGATTTGTCTGAACACACAGGGGGCTCCAGCCTCGGTATGAGTGGCAGAATTCTGCTGTATTTTGTTTGATTGATTAATATATGATCATTTGACACATGCAATATAAATAAATGCTCCCTGTAAGGTAAAGAGCCTTTCACTTTACAATGCACTATTGTGTAACACAAATCAGTTTTACAATGTTTGTCCCCCACCAGTGCCTCATGGGTTTCTCTCATTTTTTAAATATATTACTGATTAAATATTAGAATATACTTTATTTAAGTGGTCTTACTTTAAGATTTAGATTGACACCACCATTGACGATAGTTAGAATTCCCTATATAATAGTTGACACTATCAATTTTTCATCAAGTATCAAGTGATTCCTCTTTTAAATATATGAGAGACACTGAAGGTTGTATCTATGCATTAGTACTCATATAGTGAGAAAGGTTCAACCATAAGGTTCTGTAGCCTGATAATTATATAATATTATAGACTATTAGCAATTCGCACATTCATATTTTGCATGCATTGTTGAGATATTATTTATCAGGAAGACTGTTGAGTGGTTTTTAATACACCGTTTTTTTTTTCTTTCTTTTTTTTACTCTCAATTTGATTTTTTTTTTTATGATTTACATAAAAAATGTAAGTGCGCTTTATTAGTGGACCTTGCTGTCCCTTTTTGGTTTCTGTTTTATATACTATAGTGTCACTTACCAAGATTTGAGAGAGTTTAATTTGTAGGTATTAGGCACATGAGCTTGCTATACAATACTGAGAACTCACTGCGCTCTATCCCCTCCTCCCTGATCTGCCAAGCTTGACACTTCGTATTTTGCTTTGCTGTCTGTGCTTGCTTAACTTTATTGTATTTTTGTGATATTTTTATATTTATATTGTATTTTGTTATGCACTATGCAGTCCATCCCTGCCCTGTATGTCTGTACTGTGTTTTGTTGTATTTTGTGCGACGCTTGTATGACCTTGTGGCGCCTTATAAATAAACGATAATAATAATAACTTGGGAGTTTCTAACTTTATCAGTAGGCCCTTTGAAGCTGGGACATGTGTGAATGTGGTAGGCTACAAGCACATCCAATTTTCTCACTGTGTGATAAGATTTAGAATTACATGCAGCAACAAACTTTGAGCAGTGTCATTTAACCAGAACAGGAACAGATTCCAAAGACAAACATATCACTTTTTTTTTTTTTAAACAATGACTAAAATATATTTACACCCTGGTTGTATGATCAATAAAGCTGGATGTGATCTTAATTATACCGGAACTATTACATATGTGCACACACAACACATTTGCAGTTTCATTGTAAACTAGAGCTACATGCATATATTTCCACGCACTTACCTATACACTTAACTATACAATCACTCTTGCATAGTTATCCAGAGCCACACACACCCTCTTACAATCACCATTGCAACGTGATCGAGATGTCTGCCATATTTCAAGCTCGCTTCTGATGTAGTTACACTACTGGAATCATTTCCACATGTATCCAGGGGGTGACCACATATGGATCCATGCATAAGCTCGCTGGAGATACGGGATTCCACCACACACTTTGCGTTTGAGCTGCGTGTGCTTCTGGATCAGCCCTAAATGTTTACTGGACTGTGTCAGAAAATACCAGAAAGCTAAAGAGAAATATTTTCTTACACTGAGATAATTATACATGGTAGAATGTTATTGCTAGTCATATAATAGCACAGTTTGCAAGAGATTTGTATCATTATGTCAGCTCTAGGAATGATTTTACAGGGATTATATTGCTCTTTGAGTTCGGGTCCAGCTTTTAAAGTGGAAGAGGAAAAATATTCAGAATCACAAGCCAGATGGTTTGAGATATGTATGAAATAATGGTTTATTTAAATAAATATATACTTTGCAAGACGCTCATTTCCTCTTTGTTTTCTCTATGCTTAAATGTTTACCCCAAGGAACAACTTTGTAATGCAAATGCTATCTTTTGTCATGTTTATGGTTTTACATAACTGAATTTCACTACAGCAGCATTGTCATTCTAAGTGTCACACCAGTACCTTGTCATAGAACTGCAGGGGTTGGGATAATCATGCATAAGTGTATTACTGAAATGTCAGGCATAGAAAATAATAGCATTCCTATCGCCTATCTTTCTTCCTGCCAGAGTCTGTAATGGCTGATACAGGGCAGTGGCAATACTTTCCTAGATATAAATTGACATTTCTGTTTGTTGATCACTGGGCAGAATTTTGCAGACTACACCAAATTGTCTTCTTATCCTAGGTTTCTAAAATACTTCATATTGTGTCTCATTACAGTGTCTCAGTAGTAACAGACATATTAACTAGCCTGTTGTTGCATTCTGATATTCCTTAAACCAGTCTATCACTGCTCTAATTAATATGAGTAGTTAACTATTGTTATTTGGCTCTTCTTGCAATGATATTTTACAGAGTGGCATTTTTTTAGCCTTTACTCTGTTTAATCACAGTGCTTAAGAATCCTACCTTTTAGCACAATATTAAAGAAGCAAGGGAGTGATTGGGTTTCTGCCCCATGTCTGCCAGTGTGTAATTTGCAATCTTTGCACAAGGGAAAGCAGTTTGTGGCATAAAGGATGCATGATTCACATGGTATCTCTTCCCTGAGAACTCTGCCTTTTGCCCCCAGTCTGTCTCCTTCCACATTACTTAGAAATCATTCCCTTTCCATTGCATGTCTTCTGCCACGCAATGCTGACTTGCTCAAGAAGCGTATATAACAAGATTAGTCTAGTCATGCCTCTTGCACTTAAATTGCCACACTTGCTTCTGAATGAGGGGGAAATGATGTTTGCTATTACACCCCATTCCCTCCAGCCTCAGACGCACACTCACTCACACACACTCCATTTTTCTTTTTGAATCATTTATACACTGCTGCTTCTGTTACATCTGCCACAGTGCAGCATGGATGTGATAGAGCAGAAATTCCCATGGCTGTACCTTGGCACTATAAAGCAGTATCTGTGATATTTATGTAACTGGTCTGAGTTAGAAGGAATGAGACTCAGGATATAAATGAGGCTCCAGACAGAGAGCAGTGTCATAGGGTAAAATATGATTTCTCACTTGGTGAGGTTTGTGCGGGAATCTGTAAGGAGGGTGTTTAGCCTCTTACCCGCGGGTGGGCATTTCTATGAAGACATAAAATGTAATTAGTGGCTACCATAGCCATAGCCTGCTGCCTGTGGCTTTGATTTGTCGCACACAGCAGGCAGATCACTGATTTACAGTTTAGTCTTCTGTAGTTCTTCCAACTATTCACCTAATAATAGATATGACAGCTAATTATTTCCAATTCAATGTTCAGACGGAGAAATTATTCCTTATTTAATAAATATGCTTTGAACCATTTCCATGACAAAACCACTGCTGCAGATAAAATCCCTGTTAGCACAGGTTTATACAGTGGGATCTGGAATTTACCAACTCATTCATATGGCCAGTTATGTCAGCTAGGTGTCCCTGACCCCTGACATAACACTCCAATAGCTGGGGACACACAAATCAGGGCAGTCAGATGGTTTCCCCTACCACCCATCCTAATAGGATCACACATCATCACTTGTTCAGTCAGACTATCAAGTCATATCTGTATCATCAAGCCTCAACGTATTCAGACTGTTATGTCAGTGTGCCAGATCCTGACCTTATGTACGACGGGGACGTACACAGTCATTTGCTTAAGTCCCCTGTCTCGGAAAATGTGTGCATACGCAGGCCAGATGTTCGGATAGCGTACCTACTGACTAAGTTATGTACATCAGTAAGTATGCTGAAGGGGCTGCCCCTTCTTTTAGGATGGCCGTAAACCCACAGCAGGGATAGCCATTTAAATGAGGGGGTGGGGAAGCCACGTTACGACTTGGTCTGCGGCTGTACGGCCACAGACCTAGTTGTAAAAGTTAAGGTAGCTATCTGTCCAGACTTACTACGGACAGCAGGGAGTGCAGGGGGCACGCACTCCCCCCTATGGCTGCATAGCTACAGACCCCCGCACGCATGTAAAGCATGTCAGGATCTGGCCCAATATTACTGCAAATTACAGATTATCAAGTAGTTTGTAGCCAGCTCTAGAAGTTTCGTGGGTTCATAGGAACTGAGACAGAAACATTTATTCACACTTTGAGTCATGTGTTTCATGCAGTCTTAAGCAAGTTATCTAGCTTGTTGATGTATGTACAACCACACAATTCCCATCAATGGACTGGAAACAGATATAAGTATGATCAGCCATTCATTCAAGTCCAAACTGTATGGAACGGACACACTTACATGTGTGCAATCCTAGACTCCATGCTTGTGAGGTTTGTACACTACCCTTACTCACACAGGGCTTACAAGGTCACAAGAACCCTACCTTAAATATTATGCACCCATCCCACGTAGAATTGGGCTGGTGCGTAATGCAGAATTGTATGTAAGGGCTTGACCAAGCGCATTCCTAAGTACCCTTTTGTTATTTCGTTCATTTTGTATAAGACTACTATGAGACTACTATGAGACTACTATTGATGGGGCCAAAATTTCCCTGCGCAGCGGCCAGCTGTTAACATGGGACCCCACCCATGTGCTGTCACAGATAATGTCACATAGAGGGTGAAGCCCCACAACTTCTGACTGTGGCCCTGCCAATAATATTGAATCCGGTAGTATAATTCTTTTTATATATGTGTTTACTTTAAGAAATAAAGGCATATTTATGATGTGTATGGCACTGGGGAACACTACAATTGGGGTCCTATCACATTGCAGCCAATTCTTGTGAGACCCCAAAGTGCTGACACATATATTGGAACAAGATGCAGCAGGGTGGCAGGGGCACCAATAAGTGGTGTTAATAAATCATCAATTCCATTAAGAATTCAGGTGCCACTTGTCCCCAAAATGAACACAATGCTTTCTTTGTATTCATTTTGTCTCCTATCTGAAAGCGAATGTCAGGGTCTCCAGATGAATTCCTTGTTTCAATCACATCCTTGTATTGCCTCTGATTTCATATCTTCTGAATTATAACCAAATCAGCAGATGCTGCTACTCAATACAGCTACTTGGTAGTCTCAGCATAAAATTATGATTGGCGTGCTGCAATGAGCACCAGGTTGAATACTCTAAGATGCCTGTTGAATTCTCAGTGAAGATAATCATATACTGGTTCTTAACTTGTGTATTCATTTTAACACATACGCTATAATAATTATTTCTTTGCAATTGAGAGAATAAGAACCAGTATACTCAACCAATCCTCCATCAGAATAAGCCAAAAACAAAGGTTCCCATAGGAGTTGGATAGACAATTATGCATTGCTAACAATAAATAAATAATTTAAAGATGTAAAAAATTCATTTCAGTGAAAAAGAATGCCCTCAGACTGAATGTTTGGTCTAGAGGGGCATCCACACACCCGCCTGATCTCCTGTGCTTGCCTTACATCCAGAGTGCGCTATAATGCAGAAATACACAGAGCAATCAAATCACTATATAAATAAATAACATGCCTGTATCCCAGAAAGGAAGATGCAGATAAGAAAGAAGCCAACAATGAGAGTGTCTGCTGTTTGGCATATTCTCTTACTGACAAGTAATAGTAATGGCATTTAGGGATAGATGAAGAATAAAATGAAGTAAAAGGCTAGTAGCATATACACATGATATATGGGGCTCTGTCCAAACAGGGAATGGTAGTGTGTCATAAATTAAAGCTTAGCTACTATGATGTGTCCACACTCTGTTGCTGATTCAGAGGTAAGATAACAAGAAAAAAGGAGAATTTATTTATTATTCTTGCAGGTAGTTATAATACTTTGTCTTTGCTTATACTACACTCCCATGAAGCACAGAACTGGGAAAGATTCAGAGCACAATTTTTTTTTTTTTACTCTCTTCGGGCCGTATTCACAGATCCGTTAGTTAAAGGTACGCAATTATATGCACGTACATTGCAAGGCAACACCCATGACACTTCCCTCACACGGACAGGTTTTCGGTGACTTACGCCTCCATTGGGCACCTTTATCTCTATGTCTGCATTTACATGCGTATAATACTTATGTACGTGCGTATGTAATTAATCACTCCTCAAAGGTGTAGTTCTCGTGCTGTGTCTATGGTCAGAGCACAGAGGCAGGGGACATGTAGTTCCTGCTGCCCCCCGCTCTGACCACAGACACAGCGTGAGAACTACAGCTCCCAGGAGATTGTGCGCCGGGACATCACATCAGACAGGTTCTCCAGCTGCACCGGCACTCACACTCAAGGGAGCTACAGTTCTTGCGCTGTGTCTGTGGTCAGAGCAGGGAGGTAGGGGAAA
>WWET01001706.1:79889-110286 GCA_011038615.1 Limnodynastes dumerilii | reverse complement strand
GTGCTGGACATGATGGGTGCTGGACATGATGGGGGCTGATGGGTGCTGGACATGATGGGTGCTGGACATGATGGGGGCTGATGGGTGCTGGACATGATGGGTGCTGGACATGATGGGGGCTGATGGGTGCTGGACATGATGGGTGCTGGACATGATGGGGGCTGATGGGTGCTGGACATGATGGGTGCTGGACATGATGGGGGCTGATGGGTGCTGGACATGATGGGTGCTGGACATGATGGGGGCTGATGGGTGCTGGACATGATGGGTGCTGGACATGATAGGGGCTGATGGGTGCTGGACATGATGGGTGCTGAACATGATGGGGGCTGATGGGTGCTGGATATGATAGGGGCTGATGGGTGCTGGACATGATGGGTGCTGGACATGATGGGGGCTGATGGGTGCTGGATATGATGGGGGCTGATGGGTGCTGGACATGATGTGTGCTGGACATGATGAGGGGATGCTGGGTGCAGGACATGATAACCAAAAAACACATAACCAAAAAATACTGGGGTGGTATTTTGGGGGCTGGAAAGGATTAATGGCATTTCAATTACCAGTAATTTCAATGGGGGAAATTTGCTTTCAGATAAGAGCAACTTGAGTTGTAAGCTCAGTGACAGAACGAATTAAACTCGTACTACAACGCAAATGGTTAGTGCGCAATGGTAAACATTGAAGAAATGATAGTGACAGTTCCTTCATTTCTTGCAGAAAAATACTACAGTGCAAGGATGACAAAGCAGAAAAGGCTAGCATATAAAATTCCTTTTAAACTAGAGGTAGTAAAATATGCTAAGGAGCATGGAAACAGAGCAGCAGAGAGACATTTTGGGCCTCCTCCAACTGAAAAAATGATTAGAGAGTGGAGGAAACAGGAGGATCAGCTGCAAAAAGCAGATAAATGTAAGCACACTTTCCGCGGGCATTCTGCAAAGTGGCCAAATTTGGAGGTGGACATGAAAGAATGGATCATACGTCACCGGAATAATGGCTTCACTGTGTCGACAAAAATGATCATTTTTGAAGCGAAACGCATTTCCATAGAGAAAGGCATTCAGAATTTTACAGGATCACCATCATGGTGCTACAGATTTATGAGACGATGTGGTCTTGCTATGCGGACCAAAACTAGAATTGCGCAAAAAATGCCAAAAGAATATGAATCTAAAATTCTGTCCTTTCATAAATTTGTTATTGATGCTAGGAAGAAAAATGGCTTTGAAATTGGCCAGATTGGGAATATGGATGAAGTCCCGCTAACCTTTGATGTGCCATCTAATAGGACCGTAGATCTGAAGGGTGCCAAAACCATCACTGTGAAAACTTCAGGGCATGAGAAGACCCATTACACAGCTGTGTTGTCCTGCTGTGCCGATGGCACCAAATTGCCACCCATGTTGATTTTCAAAAGGAAAACATTTCCAAAAGAAGTGATTCCGCGAGGAGTTGTTGTACATGTGCATGAGAAAGGATGGATGGATGAAAATGGAATGAGAATATGGGTTGAAAAGGTGTGGTCCAAACGTCCTGGAGGACTTCTGAAAAAACCTGCCTTATTAGTGCTTGACCAGTTTAGAGCACATATTAGCGAACCAACAAAAAAGTGCTTCAAAGAAGTGAAGACTCATCTAGCTGTAATTCCCGGAGGTCTTACCAGCCAGTTGCAACCTCTTGATGTTTCCATCAACAAGCCATTTAAGGTCTTAATGAGAGAAGAGTGGAACAAATGGATGGCTGCTGGTAATCATGATCTGACATCTACTGGACGAATGAAGAGGCCCACCATCACTCAAGTTTGTGAATGGGTGAAAACATCATGGAACTCAGTGAAGGAGGAGATCGTTGTACAGTCATTCAAAAAATGTGGCATTAGCAATGCCTTAGATGGAAGTGAAGACGGTATCTTATATGAAGACAGCGAAGAAAGTGATGTCAGTGATTGTGAGCAAATGAGCTTCATAAGTTCTGACTCTAGCGATGATGAGTTCTTGGGATTTCCAGAAAACTAGAGTACTCAAACCTTTAAGTCTCTCCATTTGTTAATTACGGTAGTTATTGTTCTTAATGCCACTGTTGACTGCTGTTCACTTTACATGGTTCAATGCAGTTTATTAAATATTGTATTCACAGTATTTAATATTTATTAAATATTTTATTACACTGTTTGGCTCAGAATATTTTTTTTCCTGTTTTCCTCCTCTAAAAACTAGGTGCGTCTTATGGTCAGGTGCGTCTTATAGTCCGAAAAATACGGTAAGTTTTTAGATATTCATAAAGATAAAAGGATAAAGTTGTTTACACTCTAATGTACTATAAACACCAACAAGGTGTAATCGCTATTGAAAACAAGTATTCCGTTGCTGCATTTGACAGGCAGCATAAAACTTTATACAAACAGAGACCACAGTATTGTAGGAACTGATGCCCAGTGACTAGGAGTCCGACCCAAACACCACATTTACTCACCTCAGTGGGTCAACCTGTGAATATTTTAATCATGTTATGATTATTTGGAAATACATTTTAAGTTTAATTTTGTTTACCAATTGCTCATGTCCCAATCATTCAGTCACTCTTATTTATTATTCTAACTAGACATAAAGTACATTAAAAGTGCTGTTTCTGTATATTTTTTCTATATATTGTCATGTGTGTTTTGTACTTATCAGGAACCTAGACATCTTTATGATTTATAGCTGCTAATCATGTATGATCGATACTTATCAGTTAAGCGCTGTAGTTTGCTGTTTTATACACCCTTCTCCCTGCTTTATTCTGTGCTAATCCTTCCTATAGCTGATCTTGCCAAATGTGTTGCAGATATTTTTCTAGGGCCACTTTAACTCCTCATCCTCCCCTGTTGTGGTGTCACAATGGGGTAGATCCAGAACTACGTTTGACGTACGTTTATTCGCATTGCGTATTTTCGTGTGCGTACCTTCTCTACACTCCCCTAGGCACACCCCTTGAACGTATGTATTTTGTCAAGATACGATTTCAAAACCCTACCTTAACTTTTGCCAACGTAACCGATGTGATCCGCTCACGTACGTATAGGCAACATGTATTTACTCAGCTAAGCACGCCCATACTGTACATTTTAAATACAAAGCTAAGGTAGTAGAGAATCCATTCAAAGGTTGCGATCAAGCACTGGTGTAGATAACATTTAAAAATTCACAAGTCTTATGTGTAAATATAAGCTTCTCACTTATGCTAAACAGTGTCTGTGCTTTCTAAGACCTCAAATCACCAAGACTCGTGCTAATATGATCTCTCACCTTCCCACCTTAAAACAGTGTTAACCAAACTATGATTATCCAGCTGTTGTACCAGCTGGATTAATATCCAGCTTGCCTTTTCAGATGGTGCTTCAACAGGTTTGCCGGCTCTCCTGGAAAACCAGGAGACTTCCAAAATTAAGGCATTTCTCCCAGTATCCCAGGAGAGCAGGCAAATATCCCTTGAGTTTATGCAAATCACTGCCTCAAGCCCCACCACTGTCTGTCTATACTATACTGCTAGGGAGTAAATAGGTGGTACTTGATGACATAATTTGCATAATTAGGCCCTGCTCTCATCTCTAGTAATATTATTAAAAGTGGCATTGATGGACAGGGGGCAGCTTTGGGATTGCATAAATCATGTGATTAAGCACTGGCATCTATCTCTTTCCTCTACGATTTCCCAGAGGGAAGAAATAGTAAGTTGGCAACATTGTGCTACAAGTTTCCTTAGTTTAAGATTGTTTGACTTTATACAATGTGAGAATGTATTCAGTTTGGGATTCACAAGAATCTCTTCCCAGTTGAAACAGCCGCCCATATACCTAGTGTTGACCCAGCTAACCCGAACATATGGACAGATTATAATGAGGTGATAGGTGTGGCACTAAGGGTTGCTAAAGGATATTAAACATGGCCCCGCTATATAAGCATGCTGGTGAATTGTCCACCAATGATTGGATGATACTGCTGGGATGAGTGGGTGAGTGAGTGGAATTGCACCTGAGGCCCCCCAATGCTATTAATACCACTGGGGAGCTTAGGTGCAATTCCACTATACTAGTGAGGTTAGGGGATTGGGCACAAGGCAGCATACCCACTCACCCCAGCAGTATCATCCAATCAATGGTATACAATTCACCAGCATGCCTCTATAGGGGGACCAAGTTTAGTATCTCTTAGTGCCAGACCACTGTGTGGAGGTGCGCCACCCCTACCACCCCGTTATCATTTGTTTGACAATTTTGTTGCAGAAACATATTGGTTTAATTCAGTCTTGTTCAAAAAAGTCATGCAGGTAAAAAAAAATGAACCTTGGAAGATTGTTTTCCTTTCCTATTGCTATATTTGTCACTGGTCAATAAAATGCTTTAGGAAAAATACCTACATTAGCATATTAACCTCTATTCTGTCATACAGTGAAAATAGCTTGAATAGATTTAATATGTACACATTGTACTGGTCTACATATGCTTCAAACAGAGACCAACAGCTAAAACTATTTTAGAAATCTTAAGGGGAGCCTCTAGCTAGTTAGTTTTCTATCTAAAAACATGATAAATGACCCAATATTGGGACACTTATCATTTACAGTTGGGTCCATTTTAGCAGAAAAGCCTTAAAGGTGGCTGTTGGCTTATGATATATTTGCAAAAGTGCTTACCTAACATTTCTGCATTTTATTTTGCCAATAGAATGCACATGTTTATTAGCCTATAAAATGTTTTTAATAACCATCATTTTGTATAAAAGTATTTGTCTTCACACCTGAATATATTTGAAATAAAGATTTCATTTCTTACCATATACAGGTTAGTGAAAATCGTAAAGATATCCAGTTTAATAATGTGACGGTCACAAATGCCTCATCTAAACTCCGGTCTTGGCAATGTGTCTGACTTTTCAATGGGTAGACAAGCTATTCTGCCAAATTAGTCTTTTGCTGATGTGTTTTTTACAACACAGGAGAGGACCAGAAACTCATTTCAATTTGTAAGACAACAAGGGAGGATTATTACTATGCCATATAATAGACATTTTCTCTCAGTTGTGAAATCATAGCGAATGTCTGCAGCCAAAAGCTATTGTATTAATATATTATCACTCATTATTAAGAGAAAACAAGCCCAAATAAAAGGGTGATCTCTTGCTTAATATATACAAAACAATAACTCCGCTTCTCCACTCAACTTTCATCTCTTATTTTGAGTCTCTTGGCCTGATGTAGTTTTCTGTGTATCTTTATTGGTAAAAAGACAATCTGCGCATGCGCCGGGCAGATCCAGGATCGGGGGCGTCCGTAGCAGCAGCGTAGTGATGCTGGAGGGGGCGTTACTACGCTGCAGTTAGTGCAGGTAGGCAGGTGGAGGGTATTTACAGTCGCTTACGCCGGCTGAAGTTAGGGTAGCCTTTAGCCGGCGTAAGCAAGAATGAATACGCTGGGACAAGGGGGAGTGATGCGATGTTACGCTGAGTGGTAGAACGCTTAGTGTAACATCGTAGCTCTGGATCAGGCCCAATATATGTAAAGGATTTCTGTCCACAGCTTGACACTATCTGTCATTTTAATGATAGGCAAATATTCCAGCAGAAGAAAATGAATACGTTATCCCAGCAGAAGAAAATGAATAAGTGGCTATTTATAAAACTGATTGAAACCATTGCAAGGATTTTTAGACAGTCTTGTTGTAAGAATCCTGTATTCTCTTGCTGCTATCTGTGCAGTTTATTGCAGTTCTGGCACATTTCAAGAGTGACTGTTGTTTCTGTACAATGCTCTTTTTTATCAAAGACATATACTTCATACAGAAAGTTACTTTGTAATTTATGCAGCACTTCTATCAGTTGTCTCTTGACACATGAATTGCCCAGAGGGGTAATTGTCTCACAAATGGCAAGGGTGGCTTAACTAAATCTGGGGTCTGGATGGATGGATATGACATGACAGTTGAAGGATGTACTATGTGAAGAAGACAAGTCGGTGTAGGCAGTGTGATGCTCTGTGCAATGTTCTGCATGGAAATCTTGGGTACTGGCATTCATATAAATACTTCATAAATCTTGTTGCAGGCCAAGTACACCTCTTCATGGCAACAGTGTTTTATGATGTCATTGGCCTCTTTCAGCCTGCTAAAATTTAGCAGAATTGAGAAACATAACAAAGTTCAATGGGCTGGATCCAGACCTAGTTAAGTACTTGAACTTAGTTACTCCTGGGCTAAACCATGCTGATTTCGGGGGGAGTCAAGGTAATTGTGTTCTTTGCATGCAGGGATATATCTTTGAATTGCTTACTGCACACAGATACTGACCAGCTACTATCACACTGTTATTTAGACTTGGGATAGGAAACATCACCTCTCAACTCTAATACTGTTTGCAACAGATGAAATATGACTCCCCTGCAATCAACATGGTTTAACCCAGGAATAACTAAGTTTAAGCACTTAACTAGTTCTGGATCAGGCCCAATGTGTTGATTTGGTCCCCTAATTCCTCAAATCTCAATCCAGCCAGTAAGTGTCTTTGAAAAACCGTCCTGAGCCATAAAGGCTGAATATTACAGGACTTATAGATTCTGCTGCTAACGTCTTAGTGCCAGGTACTACAAGACAGCTTCAGAGGTCTTGTGGAGTCCATGCATCTGCAGGTAAGAGCTATTCTGGCAGCTTGATGGGGACCTAGATAATATTAGTCAGGTAGTTTTAATGTTATGTTACGGTGTATATGGGTTAAAAGCAGCAATGAAATATGTCCACAGGCTTCATATTTAACGCTCATGTGAACAAATTCATTGTGAATTCTATAATACATTAGTATCTATGTAGCCTATCTATTGCTTATGGAGAAAATGTTGTATTGCTAAACCCATAGCATATGCCGTAGCAAAGAATCTAAGAGCCTGGTACTGTATATTTCATTTGTTTTATAAACAATGTTTTTTAAGTACACAGTGACATTGATTACAGTATCAAAACTGAATGCTTATACTGTAGCCTCATTTACTGATTGTTATACCTATTTTCCGCTATTATTTCCTTTGATATATTTTATGACCTGTTTGGCTACTCTATGAAAATCAATAATCATCCTTTTGTTTATATGTATGACAAAATGGCACAGATCATTTTTACATATTAATTACTCATTTTAGGTGTTTATAAATTAGATAATTTTTTGGTGCACAGTTTAAGTATTTATACTTAAATATCCAAATGGATTTGCATTTGGATATTTTCAAATATATTATACATATAATACTGCTTTATATATCTTTTACTTTACATATGTTTTGTTATATTAATATTTATCTTAAAGGGATGGAAAATATTCAAGTAAAAAAAAATAATTTCAACTTTCTAAAGGAACAATGGTAAATGTTGGTTATTTTCTTGCATACTCATGCTATTTAGCATTCCCATGATTGCCTAGGATTACTGCCTATAGGTATTTTATGAAAATGGCAAATGTATGAAATTTATGAATATTAGACAGGAAAGTTTGACATACTGTAGAACACTTTGAATATATTCCCCCCCACACCAAGCCAGATCCAGACTTGCTAATGTCACCCCAGTTACGCACGCAAAGTACATAAGTGGGGTGTTTTGAGATGAGAGCGCATAAGTATGATAAGTATTACAATCAAAGGGGCTGTGTTGACCCAATGCCCGCAAAGGTGGGCGGGGGGGAGAATTTAAATTATACAGTAGAGCTGGGTTTAGGTTTTTATGAGCAGATCAGCAGTCAGGCTGCCCTATGGCATCGTAAGTCACACAAATATCCACACGAGAGAGAGGAGACGTGCAGACCGACGGTCTCCACATGTCCGGAAAGCGCGCAGGGGTCTGAAGCAGGTCCACCATGTGTACATACTATGCGCATAGCAGCATATCCTGCTCTGCTGTCGGAATGGCTTCAGGTATGGAAACCTGGATTTTGAAAATTCAGATCTGTGTCAGAAGCCTTATGTGTGCGAATGCAGAAAACAAAAAAATATTTTGATACACCGCGCTTAAATCCTAGGTCCTCTATGGTATAGCTAATTTAAAAATGAGAAAGTGATATCAGAAATTAAAAAGGCAATTAGAGGTAATATATTGGTACATCCAAATTGTAGTTGTAGCAAATATTCGGCCCGCAGGGAAAGTCTCCTATTGGGTATTGGAGACCCGACCGGTAATTGTCCTAAGGCAAAGCGGATAGCTAAATAAATATGCAGGTGGACATGAGAGTCGCTGGTCAGTCACCATGTAAATAAAGTAAATGTGCGCTGGTAGTAGGTGCACAGTAAAGTTCCTCAATTTCAGCAGTATAAAGCAGCATAAAATAGAATTCAAGTAGATATACTTACCACTTAGAGATGTTGTGATGTGGTATAGTGGTTTAGACTTCTGTCGGTAGTAATGGAGAGGACACGGCACCGTGTAGTACTGCTGGTAACGGCGGCGGGTATTCCCGCCGCATGCACAGGCTGGCTAATGGTTTAAAACAAGTCAATTTGCCAGGAGGAAGAAGCTGCTGTCCACAATCAAGGTAACACTGGTATCCGGGATAGGATTGTGCTATCCCGGATACCAGTGTTACCTGGATTGTGGACAC
Organism: Limnodynastes dumerilii; assembly: GCA_011038615.1. NCBI lineage: Eukaryota > Metazoa > Chordata > Amphibia > Anura > Limnodynastidae > Limnodynastes > Limnodynastes dumerilii. The sequence goes on along the minus strand of WWET01001706.1, from coordinate 101,671 downwards.
CAGCCTGCACGCGGCTTCTGCTAATCTGACATATTTCCATTGTAGGGAGTTTCTAATGTAATTGCATAAATATACTGTGTGTGCTCAGCAATAGTGCAATAACATTGATATACCTGTAAAGGGGTACAATTAAAAGAAATAAGATACTTGGGATAGTACATTATCATTGCAAAAAAGTTGCAAAAATTATTGAGATTCCTCTTTATCTTGGAGGTCCCTTAAGCAGGGCTTTAGATGGCCCTAATTACATGTAGCTGTGTAAATGTTTCCTTCCTAGGTACAAATCTGTAAATTGTATTTACTGAGTGTTGTATTCTGTGTACAGAAAAGAATAGACATTCAGTGACCTAATGAAAAAGAATGAGTCCACAGCCAAGATTAAGGGTAAGTATTATAGATGCAGACAGCCTCTTGCCCTTGAGAGGAACTTGGTTAGGTGCTATGATTTACTTGACCTCATTTTTTAATGATGATCTATAATCTTCTAAGCTGTTCAGACCATGGGTCTGTGCAATGTGAGCACTAATATTCAACACACAGTTTTGAAAGTCTATTTCATAATGACAATGAATAGTTTTTTCTCATTATCACATAATAGCTACAGACCTTTAACTGTAAATAGATTTATCTAATCTATTCGAGGAACTAAATGTGCTACAATTCCCTGCAGCATCAGTTTTTCAGTGTAAAAACATTGTAAACGCAGTGCAAGGTGTATATATATATCTTATTTCATAAGCATATTACAGGTATGTTCCTAAAAATATACCAAAAGACATATTCAGAATATGTAAAGGCAAAAATAGAAACATTTGGGCCACCATCAAAAATCTTCCCTTTAAACCTGTACCGACATGATATAACATCATATCCTGTGGTAAGTTGCAGATTCAGCACTATCATGGGGTGAGATTGCCATCACTTACAAAATGGTGGTGCTGCTAATGCTTTGATTATCGGGGATTATAGACCGCCACTCTTTTCAGAGTTTTACAGTTTTTTGTCCGTATTGCTTTAGAAACATGTGCGTTAAGGCCCCAGCCTTAATGTCATAATTTCATTGCTTTTTTAAGTTTGATTGGTGAAGTTTTAACGGTCTCTGATTTTATGTCATTGCAGAAAACCTTAATCAGACATGTAAACCCACAAGGTTTTTTTTCTCTTTGGAAATATAAACTTCTACACTTTCAAGACTCTGGGCACTATCTGTGTAAATTCCCAATATGCTGCCTTGAAAATATGCTTAAAATGTACTTATGCCTACATATGAATTGTGTGTGATCTTTGTATGCTCCAATCTTTTCAGCTGTTTTCATCAATGAGTATAAGTAAGTTGTTTGCAGTGAATAAGATACTCGTGTATACATGTTCACCTCTGGCCAGTCCAAGCAGTTCTCAGTAACAGGATTTTAGTATCCATGTTTCCATAACGACAGAGTTTTACAACTTTTAAGCTTGTGTTTTACTTTTCATTGGGGACACAGAACATTTTGTTGCTTTCCTATTTGCAGAAGCGTTGCTCTGGAGATACCCTTCTGCTAAATCTAGAATGGATGTATTTAAGAACCTGTTTACTTTTGGCTATTTCATTCAATACTGGCCTGCTAGTTTGTTTTAAAACTGTACCTTGCTGTCAGCTATCCAAATGTAAAAAATATTATTAAACACAATTATTAAAAACACAACTGTTAACACAAACGTAATAATTTAATCACCATAATTAAAATAAAATATAATATATAAAAATAAAACATTCAATGAAAACTCCTATACTCCAAAGCCTAAATCAGTTATTTCATACAGGCTCTCTGGATGTAAATATCCAATCTGAATGAATCCAATAGATCTCTCTAATACACAATCTTCGGAATATATCCTCACTTCTTGTATTAGCATGGTCTCACTGCTCATTATGGAATTTTGGTAGGGGCATTCTTTTTGACACTGTTATACTGTATGTGGCATGCAACGTCATGGTTAGGACTATGACGATTGATATGTCTATGTTCCATAATCACATTTGGGGACTCTAATCATTCTTTCAATATTGCATTTCATTTACAAGTCAACATGTAGACCACAATTAATAAAACCATGGATACAAAAAATATCTTTGGTCATAATATGTTTTACATTTATATGAACAAGTTATACAACATATTGTAATAAGCCACATATAAAGCATCCCAAAGGTTTTATTCCAAGATCTGCCAACATATTTGAACACAGTATTAGTTCTTTTGCTTTTCTTTTGTTGCAAAAAGTTGGAGGTAAAAAAAAAAAAATCATGTTTTTTTGTTTTCCTAAATACTATGGAGGGTTTTGGGGGTCAGTTACTTCTAAGGAGACGGTCTCAGAATAAAGTTTTATCATGTAGTCTTCTGGTAACTTGTGTACTCTTTTTATTGTGTATAGGTATTCTCTTTATATATTTTATAGGTAAGTGGTTTTCTTTATTTATTGTACATGGGTATCTGGTATTCTCTCCATATTGTATTATGAGCAGGGCCCTCTACCCTCCTGTCATCACCCATCTACCTTGTCCTCATTAATTGCAGCCTTCTCTTTCTACTTTCTAGCCACCCGTTCATACACACATATCCTGCTTCTTTATTTTCTCTACATATTGTTCTATTTTTGTACTTTACTTTATATCTTCATGTTACTTGTATTATATTCCTTATTTTACTCATGTGTACTGTCTGTTAATTATTGTATTGTATATGTAATTAGTGTCTTTTCTATTACCTCTGTGTAGTGCTGCGGATAACGTGTGGCACCTTATATGTACACGTTATTAATAATAATACATTGTACATAGGTCACTAGTATTCTCTCTGCAGTGCACATAGGTCATTGGTATTATTACTGCATTGTATAGCAGTCAGTGGTGTGATCTCACAGGAGGATAAAGGAAAGGAAAAATGCAAGAGGTTGGAAAGAAATTGGGAGAGTGGGAATTGGAGAGAAACACCCTTTTTGTGTATGTTTTTGTACCATGTGAGTATTTATTATTGTTTTTATAATACAGTAATGGAACGTTTCTTACATAATGTATTTACATTGCTAACGCTGTTAGATAAACACCACTGGACCTGTTCCAGAGGTGCACACAAATCAGAACACATCATGTGATATGTACATGCTTCACGCCTGCTATTCAGAGGCACACGCAGGGGTACCATAGCATCCGAGCACAAAGCAGCCACGCTCAATGCAGCTACATGACCAAGTACCTTGCACACGATTAGGGTAGTACAGTATATTGTAAGGCTATGAATAGTGCCAACACTTCAAACTGTCACTGTTGTCTTGGTCTGTCAAAGGGAAATGTATTTGGTGAAAAACACACATCATTCATTTATACCTTCAGTATTTTCATTGTATAACATACCTAAAAGGTGGGTTCATGAATTATGCTTAACACAACAGAAAATGTGTGTCCTGGATTGTTAAAGAAAATAATGATTAGAAATGACTACGTCCTTCAATATCTGTTAAATCAATTCTGAAGGAAAATATAGACTGCATAACCTCCTCCCACTATATGTCTCTATTCAAGATGAATCAATCATGAAAAGCACTCACAAAACAGCTGTAGCCAAATCAAGAGTCACAGCACATCAGCACATCAGTCACTGGCACATCTACTATCGCTCTGGGTTAGAAGGGAACTAAAACAGCGGAGCCTTTCTTCATTCAACACAACACATATGTTTAGGCCTATATACAGTGCTTAGTGTAAACTGCAGTATGACAGAAGTTACCTATAGCTTAGACAACATGTGAACTGGAATTCAATTATAAATGTGAAAATTAGGGCAAACTGAGGGATGTGTTCCAAACATCCTAGCATACAACTAAAACACATGCTGTTCATAAAAAGCTGATATTGCAGTAATTTTAGCTGATATGATATGGCCGACTGTATAAAGGAATATTTTGTAAAGGGTCCCTATTATGCAAAGGCAGAACTAGCGAGTTGTGGGCCCAGGTGCAAAGAATATGCTTTGATCCTGATGATTTCCCAGGCAGGGGTGTAGTTGTAAATAATGACACTTTTTCTTATTTGATGGTTTAAATAAGTTACAGTTACTGAGAACCAGGGGTGTAGGAACCGGAGGGATCAGAGGGGACAGCCGCACCCCCATGATTTTTGTTGGGGGGGGGGCAAAGACTGTGTTTTGCCCCCCATGAACTTCTGCACAAAGGTGAATGAGGATGAATGAAGTGAAAATGGAAATGAAGCGATAATAGCTTTATTTGAACTTGTCAAATGTTGCAAACACTTTTTTCTTTCTTTTTTAGAATCTCCACTCATTTGCTATCACAATTTGCAGTAAGAATAAGCAGACACAGGAGACCGGGAAGCGCTACTTCCCATTGACTGTTCTTATAATTTGAACGACAATGCAACAGAGAGAGCCAATAATTGTGACTTGTGGACGGTTTAAAACGTTAGCAGCAGTGTCATTGTTGCCAGATCGTCTGGTCGATAACGGTAGCCCTAAGAATCGTAGAGCCGCGGTGCCAGACCCTGACCTATGTACGACAGGGGACTGACGCAAGTCATTTGCGTAACTCCCCTGTCTCAGAACATCTGTGCATGTGCACGCCAGATGTTCCGTCTGCATACCTACTGATGTATGTAACTAAGTTATGTATGTCAGTAAGTATGCAGAAGGGACTGACCCTTCATTTACAATGGTCATTTAAATGAGGGGACGGGGGAAGCTCCATTACAAATGGGCCGTATGGGCGCAGACCTAGTCGTAAAAGTTAAGGTAGCTATCAGGACACATAATTGTCCAGATTTCTTACCGACATCAGGGAGTGCAGGGGGCGTGCACTTCCCACTGTGCACTACAGACCCACGCGCGCACGTAAAGCATGCGGGGGTCAGGATCTGGCTCATGGTGCCTGGAGCACCTCATGAAAAAGGGGCTTTAGTAGTCCTTGGTCTTTTGCCCCCTTTATGAAAATTTTCGTTCCTACGACCCTGATCGCAGGTAACCCGGTGGGGAGCTCCGGTGGTGCGGTGATGACGGCTGTGGGCCCTTTTATCAGAACGGGCGCCAGTCCCATTGCTCGTGCTGCACCAATAGTAGTTCTGTCCCTGCTAATATGTTTCTTTAGATTACTAGATATATTATATACACACAAAATATAGGACCCGATCTGGAGCTCTGCTTCTGCTATGCATGGGGCTCCATGCCGGCTTGTACAGAGTTATAGGGGTCTATTTGCAAAAATAATTTCAATGCTGTCATTAAAAAAACTGACACTATTGAATTAAAATGAACTTTTTGATATTTATAAAATACTGGAAAGGAGTTTTACACAATTTAAAACTAATATTAGCATTAAGGGTAAATATTCCAGTGATTTCCTCATATACCCCTCTTTTCCTCCCCCTTAATAACTGTGTATATATGATAAGACTGCTGGAATATATATTTACAGTAAAGAAATAGCATGTTTAGTAAAAAAAAAAAAAAAGTTAACCATTTTTTTTCTTCAGAAAAGTTTGTTTTTATACATAAATAAACCATAATAATAATTAAATACACAAGAAAAAAGAGAAGACAGAAGTTACCTCAGCTGACTGCTGATTTCAAAGTCCTGGCATGAACACATGTGCTGTGTTTTTCATATCAGGACTAGAAATTTTAAAAGACCCCAAAAATAGTCACTGCACATGCTTTGTTTGAATGAAAGGTCCTGTAGTGACCCGACAGATCATTGTGGCACCTCGCAGGAGGGGTGAGTATTTGTAAATACTGTAAACGCAGCTGCCAGGCTCGCAGTGAAGATAAGCCAGTCTGATGGAGCTTCAGATTTACGCACCTTCAGATTTACGCACCGTCCTTGCGTAAAATGGGCAGAAGCACTTCCACTTTCTGCCACGTCCATCCCCACCATCATATATTTTTTTTACCAGGATTCAATATTAAAAGTATGTTATCCTCTCTGGTAAAGCAGAGCTTGAGAGAAGAGGGCGTTTTCTAATCCCAGCATTCAGAAAATGCTCCCTTGTATTAAATCTAGGTACTTATTTTTTGATCACTGTGTTTGTTTGTTGTAATTTAAGGTCGAATTAAATGTCTGAAGTAGGCAAAGTTCTTTTGATTAATTGCTCATGATACATTTATAGATTTATAGTGGAATCAGTGTTGTTATCTTGTACGTTGTGGTTGAAGTGATCAGACGGGGATATGTTGTAGTCTATCATTTTTAACTGCCTCTGGACCGAAAAGAAGATGATGTGGCAAATAAGTGAGAGTGTTTGAGAGATTGTGAACGGTGATGTGACTGAAACATTAGACCAATATCATTTTCTTTCTTCTCTGTAGAGGTTGTTGATATTCTGTACAGAGCATAAGCCTAGACAGCTATTTTTCACTTTGGCAACAGACCTCTTCATGTATTTAAACATACGCAAGGTCATGGCAGTGTTTAATCTTTAATGCTACACCTCACTTTGACATCAGCGCTGCTATCTGCTATACTTTTAGTCCTACCTTTTAAAGCAGTTTGAGGGGTAACCAGAAGTAGCCAAAGACAACCAAAATGGTTCCCTTATCTTGCCTTTTCAATACCCTTAATCAATAAAAAAGATACTGCTCGTACAGCAACTCTACAAATGTGTCATTCACCCGTAGGTTGCTTACTTTGAGAATAAATCTTACTTTCATGGAGATCCATGGGTGGCGTGCTTAGGGTATGCTTATACTGTATAACTGGAAAACCCTGGCCCTCACTCCTGTCCGCCATCAGAAATGCATCAGAATAACTAAAAGTATGAAAGCCTGGATCTTGCAAATCCACATCCATACTGAACTTGTGGTGCATGCTCAATCCTAGCATCCCTCCAGTCTGTTGTCAGGAACAGAGCAAATATTGACATGATATAATGGGAGGAGGAGGTTGGTTTCTAGTTGCTGAATATGATTTAGACATATAAATCCACCTAGCTATGTACACATGGGTGGACTCATGAGGCTTTATTCTATACTTTCAAAGACAGACACTTAGCAAGTTTACCATTGCTCTTACAGAAATCACTGTTTAGTATAATAAAATATTTTAAGGTAAAAAGTAACTCATGTACTAAAGAATTAGACCCTTTAGCCTTTCCTCCTCGAAATGATGCATTTCAAATCAGAAGGGATATTTCTACAGTTGCCACCACTTGTATTGTAGGGCCGGTAAAGTAGGTCCAGAACCTGGAAATACTCATCCATGTTGAAATGGTAACAAAGAGGCTCATTTACAATCTTTTGTTTAAGTATAGAAACGACCTATGCCAATGCCCATTAATGGCCGTGCACATTTTTGCAGCTGTTACCAAGTTTATAGATATTTTGGGCACGCGTGATGCTAGACAATGAGATTGAAAACGATGATTCAGTAGCCCGCAAAGCCAGGAATAAGTGTGAAGTGCGCTTATTCCAGTTTATTACGGTAAGTCAAATTTGTGGATTTTCTATGAGGTGGGTGTTAAAATTTGCAATGATAATTTACGAAAAAAGCACCGCAACCAGGCATCACAGGCAATTGAATCAAGAAGAAGAATTATCTTGATGCCAAATGTCCTAATATTTTCTGCTCAGAGCTGGTAAAATCTGCCCTCATATTTTGTAAGGAATTGCATATTGACATACAACAACTATTGGATTTGTAGGGCACATATTTAAATGAAACCATAAATCAAGTCATATTGAGAATTTGTTTATGGCACAAAATTAATTTTACAAAGAGGAGGAATTTTTTATTTGTTTTGTTTTCTTTATGTACATAAGTAATTAAATTTGTCTTAAACTTTTTTTTTCAACAGATATACCAGGGGTACATTCATAAAAATGTACAATTCCTTGCCTTAGTTTAGTGCATCCTTATGTTGCCATTTTTCTCACTACAGGATATCTTTGTAATGAACACCTGTGATATAATAAATCACAAACTGACCTAAACACATGTGCTAGAATTAATTACCATAGATAAACACTGCTAAGTTTTTTATATCTTGTGAAGAAATGAATGCAATGACTGTGGGTAGATATGTTTTCTGACCTTGAGAGGACCCTTTCCATGTTCTATACAATTTAGAATTTCCCTTAACTACAAACACAACAGGTGGTCTTCCCACTCAATTCCTAGTTTTGTGTTTTATTTTGAATGCACTGACTTGCATAGGTCTTCCCTATTCTTTAATGTAATAAATATTTTTTCTTTATTATTATTATTCCTTCCTCAGATAAATGAGTTCTAAGCAGCTTCATATCTGCCATAGGGAATGAGTAAAATTCCTTTCATTAACGTTAGTTTTTTCCGACTCATGTACCCCCATGCTGGCTCTGACTACATATTCCTTGTTATAAAAAGCTAATTAGCGCTGAACAGCTCAGACATGCGCAGCTGGAGGGCAGAAGGTTAGCAAGGCCAAGGAGCTCATTTTGAGAAGTGTGTGCTGGATAAACCTTTCATCCCTTCTATGATATGTTTAGCACTAGGGACTGCATTCAGATTTTTGTAAGTGTCTGAGTTAAGTTTGATATAGCATTGCTAGTCAAAAGGTAAAGTATAATTATTGTTTTTTTCAAATAAGACATTTAGGTAAGAGATGCATCATCTTGTTGATATACTGTATAGGAAGTATGCCTTTCCGCATTTCATCAATGTTATAATGGAGGCATTTAAATATCATCACTAGTTAAGTTGTCAAATTGCACAAAATACCTCGTTTGTCACATTTATACTACTTTCACCATAGGATCTGTTTTAGACTAACTATATGGGTTCCATAAATTTAATTGTAGTCTTCATAAAACATACAAATAGTATCAAAAAAGGCTATTTCTGATCTGAGTTGATCCATCATATGTACTGTTTAAACGTGTTTTTTTTGTATTCAAATTACAGAAATCCTGACATTTTGGTAGGCTATATGATCAAAGAGCACAAGGGCACTATATAGCCTGTATGGACCCCTATCTTTTGTAGATGCATAACTTTTGTGGTCCCCAGTTTTCTTGATAGCTGCATGGACACTGTGGGATAATATAACGTGGAAAATAAATTTAAATAGTTCATAAACATAGTAAAAAAAATTGTGAATCCCTATTCATGAAATATGTGTACAGTATTAATTTAATGACAAGAATAAGAAAAATGTGTAATATTATATAATATGGTATAATGACCTGTCCTTTTTACAAAGCATAAAACATCATGATCTTGCTCTTAGGTCATGTCATGGTATTATTAACTTACTCCCTTGGCATAAAGGAAAGGTTACAAAAAAAAAATTGTGATCCTTTCCCATAATCAGATCATTTCCCAGTAATAATAACCAGATACAGTATTGCATTCCGAACTAATATAGCCGTATTTTACAAACAACAAAATGTATCTCTATATTGTTTTCAAATGATGACTATAGCCATCAGTTTTCATAATTATTGGTTGTGAGTTTTCAACACCAAAACTTATGCTATCATTGTCAGATAATTACCAGGAAAAGAGGTGATGTTAAAGGTAGATGTACTGTGTATGGTATTTAATGTCCTAGCCATGGCTGGACACGTTGTCACACTGTATCACACCTTGACGTTGTTCTTTTTTTAAGTTTTTAGTCATCTTATATTTAGATGAAGGAATCACACAAGCATTTACATTATGTTAACATGCTCTCTCTTTGTGTCTGGTGTAGGGAAACATGTTGGTGCATTTTTCAAGCAATTCAATGCCTTGATTTCTTCCATTGGTGTGCAATGAGGAGACCAAAGTAGTTAAAGTGATTATGAAAATAGTGTTCATGCCTGTGCATTTTGGCACAACAATGCTATAAATAAGCTTGATTTCAGACATGATGTGTGTGATTCACTGGATAGAAGCAACTGCAAACATATAACAACCAATCCTAAGCTTGTGTAAAGTGACACATCTGATGTTGTTGCAGCATTAGGAGTGTTGTGACTATCTCAAACGCCACTATACCTTCTTATAATCATGAAATGATAAGTTGTATAATGTGTACAATCACAGTGACTTGTCTCATCATTCTGCTTTAAAATAATGGACCGGAAATGTAAAATAGTTACTACATGTGCGTAGTAGCTCTGCGCGGATAACTAGGCACGTAAGTAAAAATATTCGGAGTTGAGAATCCGGTCCAATGAGATTTGTTTTTTTTTTACTCAAAAAAGTTTGAAAGAAGAAATAAATTTACGTCAGTAAAATAAAGTTGTTAATTTTTATAGTCCAAGGGAAGTTACGCTCCATTAATTGATTGCGATTGTCTTTTTCCATAATCTTTTATTGCACAATTAAAATGAATTACAAAATGCACTTTTTATTGTATATAGTTCACATAAAAAACATCAGACAATTACCTGAGCTTGTGATTGCTGAAGATTATTTATTTATATGTATATATATATGTGTGTGTGTGTGTGTGTGTGTGTGTGTGTGTGTGTGTGTGTGTGTGTGTGTGTGTGTGTGTGTGTGTGTGTGTGTGTGTGTGTGTTTTGTAACACCCTTATGATATTGTTATATACCCTTATGATAAGTCAGTTATGTTTTGCTGATAGTTCTAACTTTTTACCATTTCATAACCGGACTAATTTATAGAGCTGCCCTATTATCTCTGACAGTAAATGTCAGAGATTCGTTTTTATTCATAATTTGTGATAATTTGGACTAATTTTGGAAGCAACCCTCCATATTTGTGCTTATTAACTTTTTATGTGTGTGTGTACCAGTTACCACTATGGAATGAAGGCCCTGATTCAGAGATTGAAAATAGGAAATTAAAGTTACACCTGGGCTAAACCATGTTGATTTCAGGGGAGTCAAATTTCATTTGTTGCAACAGTATTATAGTTAAAAGGTGATGTTTCCCAGCTCAAGTCTAGTTAGCAGTTTAAAAGTGAAGCTGATCAGGTATCTGTGTGCAATAAGTAAAAGCAAAGCATTCTCCCTGCATGCATAGAATAAAATTAACTTGACTCCCCCTGAAATCAACATGGTTTTGCCCAGGTGTAACTTTATGTTCTTATTTTCAGCCTCTGAATCAGGCCTGAAGTCACCAATCCCATCTGCTACCATTACCCTCTCCTTTATTCCCTTATCACTTAGCTCCATTCTCGCTATGGTCCTGCTTTTAGAACATTAATTTCTCTTAGCTCTTTTACATACTTTCTCAAAATTATGTTCCCTCTCTTTTATATATCTGTGATATTATTATGCATATACACACCCACTGGTTAAAATGCAAATTCAAATACCTCTGGATGCTGTAACTTCTTATAAACCTGTCCTGTTGCCCTGTGTTGCACCAGACCACTATTTTGTGAACCCATGCTGTAGAATGAAGGGACAAGGGAATGAATTTGTGCAGGTCTCTAGCAAAATCTTTTGGGGAAAATAATAGTCATTGACGACATTAAATCCTTAAACTTTATTTCATCCAAATTGAAACAATGAGAATACTCTTTAGACCATTTACAAACAAGTACTAGTACTAAGTAAAATAGACTCCTGGGGATTTACATGGCAGCTCTAAAATCCAAACCATTACCCACTGGGTTTTTGGACGTTAAAACAAGCTTTTCTTGCTGCTTAACCACTTACAGAACAGCACGGTTCATTGTTGTTATGACTCATTGCACAGTATGTTTTTAAGTTTTTTTTACAAAGAGCAAACTATTTATTATATAAATTATTCCAATAAGTCATGCCTTTTAGTGGAATGTATTTTGAGCAGAGACAGAATATTGAGCTATGTGAACCAAGACTTAAACCATTGCTTTGTTCTGGCCATTGTGCAGTTGCTTCTTCATTCCACAAAATTAATATTTGCATAGAGTAGTGAGTGGTTAGCATAGTACAAGAGAATTCATAAAGGCAAACTTGTAACTGTATTGTTCATTATATGCAATTTCATGTTCAAATATGTAACAAATATTTTATGTAATCACTTTGAAAATGATGCCCATAACAACCATCTGCTGTAAGCATTATTTTTAGAAGTATTTGGCTTTTGCTGACATAAGTTTGAAAAAAGTTGAAAAGGGACTGCACAACAGCTGCCTATGGACATTTTCCCTCAGGTTATAAATGATTGTCAAAAGAGTTAATTAAGGAGGGTCTGTAAGGAGGCGCTTGACATTCTTTGGGTGTAACATTGAATACCTGGAATTGTAAGGTCTACAATCATTTTGGCACTACATGCGGAGGACCAGGAAACAGGAGAAAGGAGACAAAGAAGTGGAGGACAAAGCAGAGCAGCATAAACAAGACAGAGTGGAAGACAGAGAGAGGAGAGTGATACAAAATGGAGGAGCAGGACATGGGACAAAGTGAAGTAGCAGGAAACAGGAGCGGAAGACATATCGGCAAAATAGCAAGACACAGGAGTGGAGGACAGAGTGAAGGAACAGGACACAAAAATGGGACAGAGCAGAGGAACAGTACACAGTAGTGGAGAACAAAGCGGATGGAGGGACAAGATAATGTATATTATGTTAAATTTATGGAGTGTTACCATGTTAAATATATATAGCGGCCATTCATGTACCTCTGTTGGCATAATATATGTCTTATTTGTACTTGTTGAAAAATGATACAGTCTGTCGTATACTGTCAGTTTCATTATTATACATATATAGAAGCAGCCATTGCAACTGAATTTCTTTTGGTGGTCTTTGTACAGCAGAAACTTCTCTATTTTTGTTTTGATTCCCTTGTAAAGAATGAGGATTTTTTCTGTTTAGTATGGGAAGTGCTATAGAGGCGGCCGCTCTAGAATCAACAGCCTTTGAAATGATAAAACAAAAAATGATTTGCGCCAGCACTAGCCTATGTCATACTCTAAGGAACGCTGTTTGCAAAGTAATGACTTAGTGGGCTGCCATGTAACTGCCAATTGCCAGTAATATATATTTCTGGAAAGCAGTGGCATAATTACCGGTACTCCTTTTATATAATAAACAGATTCTATTTCCTATGTATGTGTTAGTTTTTATGCATTTATTACATTTTTATTTAGAAATGAGCAAAGTATTCAAACTAGGTCTGACACAGAAAAGTGTTTTCTAGCAATTAAATCTCTCTATCACAAGCAGTGCTATCTATATTTATTCCAAATATTGATCTCTTGTCCTGGAGCAGGAAAGGGTTTAATTCTCTGTGTGACCTGGTGCAGCCTGACTCCCCCTGGGTACTGAATTCAATAAACCCTTCTACTCCCCTCCTTTAACTTAGGAGAAGTACATTTGTTGTTGTGTCTTTGCAATGTGATAATAAGCTTCCTGTAGTGATATGGAATAGAATGAAAGCATTCCTGATGTAAACCTCACTAATGATTGATTTGAGTCTTAAACAGAATTATGAGAGAAATATCACATTTTATTCAATGAAAAAAACTATGGTAGCACTGGCCCAGGAAATCATTAGTTAGCTCTCTGCATATGTGTACGTGCCAGAGACAGTTTGCCACCTTTTGTATGGATATTAGAACAAATTGGAAAATAAAAGAATATAAAGCAGTTTGTGTAACATGCCTGCAATTGTTATGTGTAGTTGGAAGCAATAAATCACTTAATGCGACTGAGATCAAATGAAAGATTACTGTGATTGCTTATAATAGCAAAATATTCAAATATAGATTATCTTCATGATTGTTCTAGAAGAGGTATCAAAATCTCACTAGTGTAGATTTATATCTTCTATACATGCCTCAGGGGAAAGAAAGTAGTATTATCTGTCAGTGAAGACATTTTAAATCTCTTAAATCTACGAATTGCTTCCTACCTAATTTACAAGACTGGTGTCAACTAAGAGATATGCCCAGAGGCAACACTGCATTAGAATAAAAAAAACACTGAGAAACCTTATGCCGCTGTTGAGCCATCTATATTAGCTGTGTTACAGCTTAACAGTATAGAGAGCTGCCTGAAAATTCAATGTTTTAGATTGTTGTTTTCAGTTTAAGTAGTCAGTAGCAGCTGGCCCCATTTACTAAACCGTGACAAATGCAAGGAGTGTTTCAAAATCCCTGTATTACAAATTGTGTTGAAAACTAATTTTTAATGATTCAGGGCCAGATTCACAGCCCGGACGTATTACACATATGTCCTTAATTTACCGATAATAGCTACCACGCATGCATAGTAACTATTTTACGTAATCTATCATTTTGTTACATAGACTTCGTATATGCGGTCTTAAAGACTGCATATACGCAATCTATGTAACAAAACGATACGCATGCGTAGTAGCTATTAGCGGTAAATTGCGGACATATGAGTAATACGTCCGCTGTTGTGAAGTCTCTCTTTTTTTTTTTTTTTTACTAATTTTATTTTATTCCAGAAAAAGTTGTCCATTTAGTAAAACTTAAGCACACTTTTGCATAGTTTGATCTGTGCATTGCATATGAAATGAGAACATGAGGGTAGAATGTATTAAGCGGCAACCAAATTAGTATATGAATACTTCAATATAAACACGTTCAAATCAATACTCCCCCTATTGAAAGTATAACTCCCATCGGAGGTCTTAATTATCAGGTTAATTGAAAGATTATAACCCCAGTGATTAACATACAATGTCAGCACTTGAATAATGTCACCTATATGTGGGAATTTAAGTACCTGTCTCCTATTTAAAGAATTTTATAATATTTTACTGATTGTGTTCAGTTAGACTGATTATGACACTTGCAGATTTCCAATGTGACTTTAGCAGACAGGTCTGACTATCTGCTCCCATCACTATCGCTGGATGGTATATATTTTCTTTGGTACCATTGCTATTGGCATGTCAGTTGATGAAGAGTCACAGCGAGCAGCACGTTGAAAGGTTACATGCCTAATAAATTTGACAGAGAGCTGCATGCACTACTGGAAGGACAAGTGCAGTGCTTCGGAAGCATAGGAATACCAATAGATAACCCTTCCACTGCTGACTGAAACACAGTGGCAAGGTGTACCAGAGATACAATGCAATTCAGTTAGTGCTGCTCTAGCACAATCTTATGAAATTATTTATTTACTTACTTAGGTAAGCACTTTAGAAATGAATAATACAAACTGAGCAATATTACTGGTTTAAAAAAAAAAATATTTGGCAAATTAAAAGGTATTTATGCATAATACTTAGTTCCTTTATAGTGCTTCATTAAATTTATAATAAAAATAAATTTATAATAATCTATTTAAATAAAGTATGTGTTTTGTATTTTCTGCAAATTTTATATCACATTTTTCTTTGCTTATGGGTAAAACTTGGAATTAATGTAACAAAACAAGCTAAGTTTTTGAAACTATTATTATTATTTAATATTTAGAATCAACATATTGCAGCTTATGTTATATACTTTAAATTATGTACTAATTAACAAAAAGATATACTCCGTATACTGATTTAAACTTTGTTACCTATGAATACTAAAGGAAACTAGTAACAGTAACAAGAAAACACAAGGCCGCACTTCTTATTTATATATATGAAATATGTGTATATATACAGTAAATGGAGAGGTGCAGCCAAGGACCAAAGTGACCACTGAGAAACTACAATGAACAGAAGAGAGGTCCGGTGCTCCAAACAAACATTATATAAGAATGTGTTAGCACATACATAAAAAGGAGGTTTAGTTCACAATATAGCTATGATGGGATAAGCTCACCTGCCCAGCGCCAAGGCACCACCTGTAGGTGAGTCCCTATCCATCTGCTATATGTGTACTCAGGAGGTCTGTAATATGACACTACTACCATTTGAAAGTGTGCAGCGGCCATGTTGGTTTGGAGCACTGGACCTGTCTTTTGTTCCTAATACTAAAGAAAAGACTGTGAAACAACTGTGGATTGGACCCAGACTTGGGGCATTTTCTGATCATAAGGACCACAAAGTTGCCATATTTTGATAACATTGAATATGCAAGTGCTGCTTTCCCTGGATAGATCTGGATCCAGAGTTCCATTCTGAGACCATTTCTGACAGCATGTTTGGAAGTGAAAAGTGCTTCTGCTATGTTGGAGGAACTATGTAAATAGTACAGTGAAGGCGGGTTATGCACCCTCTGTCCTATATAGACTTCTGTACTCTCCTTGGATTGTATGTCTGAAGGAATAAGGGAAATGGCCTCCCTTTACCTGCAGAGAAGTCTGGATCCAGCAGGGTTTCAGCATTGGATGTCTGGATTGGCCCTGTGTTCTATTATATCCCTACACTTTGTGTCTACTACACAATATGGAAGGAAACACAGCAAACTAGACTGGGAGAGAAAATTTATGATAGATGCAAATAATGCAGTTCTGCATAAGCTTCAACCATCCCAAATCTAGCAGGACAGTCCATATTTCAGGGCTTTGTACTGATTGGAGTAAATGAGAAGTATGTCTATGCATTGCTATGCCGAACAGCATTGAATGAGTGTAGTAAATTTAAGATGAAGGGAGAGTGTTTTTGACTATTAGATTTTTAGGTTTTCAACCATTGCAAAAAATATTTTCCCCATTTACAGCACTAGCTATCTTCTTGCATATCTAGTCACAGTATGTGCATGTAATGCTGTTAATTTAGAATAAAAACATTTTGCTGGCAAACTGATGACTGTTAGGATATGTTGATAGTTTAATAGCCACAACTGTCTTTATGCACTCAAGGAACAAAAGAAAATAAGCTTGGAATTCTTGTTGCTGGTCCTCCTGCAATGAAAATTCCAATCAGCAGATTACTGTAAACTCGGCTTCATGTCATAATCATTGTCCTCGAATTTTGGATAAGCAAATCACTAGCATTGGTTTAAATCAGGGAGGGGATGCTTGTTAATAATGAAGCCAGTCATTGTTAATATTCAAACAAGCCCCTGGGGCAATGATTGAAAACATTATGGTAGCAATCACAAGTTAGGATTTTTGCAGGCACCAAACTCCATTAACTAAGATGGAAATGACTGATCCACTCCAAACACCTCTCCATCCAGTAACAATTGGGTGTGTGTTAGCCTCAGATGGGAAGCTATTCCACTTATCTATCACCCTTTCGGTGAAGTAATGTTTCTGCTCATTTCCTCTGAATCTATCACCCTCCAGTTTATATTCATACCCTCGTGTTCTATTACACCTCTTCCTTTGAAAAATGCCAACTCCTCTAGCCAGTCACAATCCTTGATATATTTGAAAGCTGCTATCATGTCCCCCCTCTCCCTTCACTGCTTCAAGCTATACATGTCTAGTTTCTCTAGCCTTTCTTTGTATGTTTTGTTACACATGCCATGGACCATTTTATTTTCTCTTCTTTTGCACAGTCTTTAATGTATTTATGTCTTTCTGGAGATATGGCCACCAGAACTGAACACAGTATTCTAGGTGAGGTCGTACTACTTCCCTCTTTCTGCTACTAATATCTCTCCCTATGCAATCAAGCATCTGACTTGTCTTTCTCATTGCTTTGTTACATTGTTTTTCCTCCTCAGTAGTTTCTAATGTAGTACCATTAAATATATATTGAACTTTTGGGTTTTTGTGCCCCAAGTGCATGATTTTGCATTTTTTGGCATTAAACTGCAGTTGCCACACTCTAGACTATTCTGTGCACCCCTCCTGGCATGCTGTTCTGTCACATATCTTTGTGTTATCTGCAAAAAGGCATATTTTCCCCTTGATACCACAGGCAATATCAACTATAAAGATATTAAATAGCACTGGTCCAAGTACAGAACCCTGGGGTACTCCACTGGTTACCTTACCATCCCCAGAAGTTTCTCCTTGATACCGCAGGCAATATCACCTATAAAGATATTAAATACCACTGGTCCAAGTAGAGAACCCTGGGGTACTCCACTGATTACCTTACAATCCTCAGAAGGGATTCCATTTACTACAACCCTCTGTTGTCTGTCCTGTAATCAAGATCATATCCATGCAACTATCTTTAAATCCAATCCCAAAGTTTCCAGCTTATTTAACATTCTACAATGTGGCACAATGTCAAAAGCCTTACTAAAATCTAGATAAGCTATGTCTACAGCTCCCCCTTTATCTAATACTTTACTGACCCAGTCAAAAAATTCCATAAGATTTGTTTGAAATGATCTTCCCCCAGTGAATCCATGCTACTTGGGATCTTGTAAGTTACTGGATTTAAGATACTGTACAATTTGTTTCTTTAACAGTGTTTCCATCAATTTCTCTACTACTGATATTAGACTCACTTGTTGGTAGTTTGATGCTTCTTCCCTACTTCCACTTTTATGCACAGGGACGACATTTGCTATTTTCCAGTCCTCTGGGATCACTCCAGTTATTAGGGACTGATTCAATAATTCAGTTAATGGTTTTGCCAGCACCCCTCTAAGCTCTTTATGTATCCCATCTGTTCCCATTGATATGTCCACTTTCAGCTATTAATACCTTCTCCTCAGTGAAAGTATTAGTAATTGCCCCCATTGTATTCATAGCCTTTCCATTTAAAAGTGGTCCCTTCTCCTCTCTTTCCTTTGTAAATATTGAACAGAAATACTTGTTAAGATGATCTGCCATAGTCCTTTCACCCTCAAAAAGAATCCCACTCTCCGTTTTAAACCTTACTACTCTTTTGTTTTTTGCTGTCATTATATAACAAAAAAGGCTTTTGTCCCCTTTTCGTACCAAGAGGGCCAGTTTTTCCTCAGTTTGGGCCTTTGGTGCTCTGATAACCTTTTAAGCAGAGAAAAATTACCTAAAGGCGCTAAAGTGGGAGGAAGCTGCTGTAGGAGAGAATTGCTAATCTCCCTAAAAAGAGAAACAGAAATATACCAAAAAGGATAGCAGCGCTATATTATAAAATATAAAAATTGTATATGTGGTCTGGCTTTGATAAAAAACACAAATGGCAACCTGATGTACTAAACAATTTAATTTAATAAAATAACAATACAAATTGTGGAGCTGGATAATAACAGTTTAACGTGTATTATTAGGAAATGCTGTGCTTAAATATATAGTATCAAGTAATGGCTATAGTCAATTCCATGGAGTAGGGAGAAATAGTATGTCAGGATGGACAATAGAAGGAAGGTTCGTGATTAAAGCAGCTGGAAAGAAGTAGGAGTGGGGTATTAACCGATCCTCGGGAGTTGATGGAAGCTCCCAGGTTCTCCATAGATATTTCTTAGTCTCTCCACTGCAGCGTTGGTAAAGCGGGTGGCCACCCTTCTAATTGAGAGCAGAACCTCTCCTTCGTGATGTAATGACAATCTCCACGCTTGTACTCCGGATCCCACAGACTCCAAAACAGGGTACACAATGCAGGTGTAAGCAGCTCCACGTGCAGTCTCGCTTATGCGTTTCGTCTGTGCCAGCGGACTTTGTCAAAGCAGTATAGAAGTCTCTCAGGTTGCCGCATGAAATAGAGGAATCACATGTGTTGCATAATTAATTGGCTGCCGTCATTCAGCCTTTCAATCCTCCTCTTCGTATAATATGCTCCTTGTTTATAATGAATTTTTAGTTAGTTCTTTGTATTGTGGAATCTCATAAAAATACCACTATAGAATCATTATTAGTTAGAGGAGGGGCATATAGCAATCAAAGCATCACACAGTATCAATTTGTTGTCAATTTTAAAGTTTGTTTGCACGTAAGTTACAAAATTACAAGAGGTAGCTGTTTCATTCTTTTCTTAGTTAACAGCATTCATATATTTAAAGGGGAAAGCCCACTATTAGGTGACCCCACCAATAGATTGGCATCAGCCACTAGTGGGCATCAATGACATATTCAAACAAATAAATAAATAAACAAATAAATAGAAATGCAGGTATCTGGAAATAAGAAGCCATATTGTCAACACAATAATCTCAGTTATGGTTGTTCAAGCCCTTAGTGTTCAGGATAAGGACAACGTTCAAATTTTCTTTTTTTTTTCTCTTCCTTTCATAATTCAGAAATAACAATATGTGAAAATCTCACTTCACCATAATATTTGGTGGAAAATAGGGAGAGAGAGGGAAGTTGGAGGAAAAGAAAAGATTTTGTTCTCTAACTTACGGCTCTGTTGCACATTACCATCTATCCAGATACCACCATGCTCTACATATCACCAGTCGCCTTTTATATAACAGCAAAATACCGGTTAGTTGTTATTTATACCAAACATAATAGTATAGTAGTGTCAAGTATATACATATGTATATATGACCTAAAAAATTTCATTTTGAGATTTACCAATAAGAAAGCATTTTACAACCCTCATTTTTGTTATTAGACATTATAGAGGTTATATAATGTATACACCAAGGCACAAAAAACCCTTTCCCTTCTATTAATGTAACCTTATTGATTGAACAATAATGTGAGTATTAAATATGCAAAATAATTATTTTTGTTTATTTTTTAAATATTTTTTTTGTGTTTGTGACACAAAATAGCGACTTGAAAAAGTCGCTATTCTAGCGATGAAACCCGTCGCAGAAGCCCCTCCTCCCACTTGTTTACCAGCTTACTCCATCAGCCTCAACGCCACGTGTAGCGGTCTCCAAAGATACTCCTCCACTGCCATCAGAAACACCAGCAGGTCTGTGCACGCAGCAGTGACGCCCACTGACGGTCGCTACCATGACCGCGGGAGCTTGGTATCCTTGGTTGTCAGAATATCGCCACACCAGCAAGTATATTCTCCTCTTTTCATTTTTTACTATTGGCTCTTTAATATGCACTGCCTGCATTGAAGTACATTCAATTGCCCGGCTGCCTCTTATGCACTGACTGTTCGGGTCTCCAATCATCCCAGGAGACTTTCCCTGCGGGCCGGCTTACATATAGAAGCAATAAGCAACGATCTCTGCTACATTCTTGCAAACATAGCTGCCTAACATACTGCCCAGTTGATTGACTGGCTGGATTGTATCTACACAGAGGGGCAAACAAACAGTGGGTTCTGCTATACCAGCTGGATCGCTATAATTTGTTGCATAGTATTTATTTTGAGAATCCACAACTATTACCTAATATATCTTTGAAAGCTCTAGAATACTAATTTACGGCTGATCTAATATTGAGCTGGTCTGTTAAATCCACCTGGTCTTATAACATCTGCTGAACTTTACTCCATATTTTTGAAAGCTCTATAATACTAATTTACGGCTGATCTAATATTGAGCTGGACTGTTAAATCTACTTGGCCCTACAACATCAGCTGAACTTCTATTTAAACAAATTGTCCTACCATTTCTATTTGTTTTGGATATATTTGTATATTGGCTATGATGAGTAACAAGTGGTTATCATTGTTATGTTTTTTATTATTTTTTATCTATTTTAACCAATTGTACTAATAAATTTGATGTATTGAATTCATTTTATTGCTGTGTATCACTTGCTTATGCCCATGAATGTAATATAGGGGGTGCTAGATTTAAGCGCGGTTATCTTTTGCTATATTTCTATTTCTGTTTGGGGTGACACCACCCAATACCAGCGATTATCTGTCCCTCCTGTAGCTACACCTCATCGTTTACTGTTTAGTCCTTAAGAATTTATTTTCACATCTACTGCTTTCTGTCACCAGCGTTCATCTTAACTTATTTGTACAGTGTGTGTATATGTGTGTATATATATATATATATATATATATATATATATATATATATACCTTTCCCTTATAAGCACATAAAGGTAGGGAGTCTAGATACTAAGTCAAATTATTCACCACTCATTATGCAGCAAACATCTAAGCAACAAAAAGAAACAAATAGTCCAAACGTGCATAATGTGAAAGACAATACAATA
>WWET01001706.1:59814-73362 GCA_011038615.1 Limnodynastes dumerilii | reverse complement strand
AGAGTAGAGCACTGTTCTCAAGCATTTGTGAAAATGGATTCCTAAGCATTCTAGCCATCCATTAGAGCTGCAGAAAAGGATGCCTGAGCAGCCTACATATAGAAGATGATGGAAAAAACGTGATGACATTCTAGTCACCTATTCTAACGCCCAGAACAGGATTCTAAATATATTTCTTGTCCTTTCCATGTGCCAGAATGTACCAGTCATGTAACCAACTATAACAGGACCATGACTACCTCAGGCTTCCAACGGAAGCCTAAACATATTAACATCCATTACGAATGTCAGAACATTTGCCAGACCACCTTAGTCATCCATTCTGGTAATTAGATTAGACAGTTAAGGTAACCCCATTCCAGGACCTGGACTGAATGGATAAGGTAGTCAAAGCCTTGTTCTGACAGTTGTGTCATGTTCAGACACACATTTCAACAGACAGAATAGATGTAACATTCTGATTGTTGTCCTGTATAATCTTTTTCTAGAGGTATACCATTACTTCCAGGTCATAATAATTGAATGTGCATTGATTAAATAATAGATTGAACTGATTGGTCTGCATAATTGATTTGACAATATTTAGTTTCTACCTGTAAGCAATTAAAATAGTTCCAACTATTCACAATGGAAACATTTATTTTTTATATGGAAAGCAAAACAGCATTTTATTACGTATGTGTTACTAATAATAATATACAGGATAAGATAGCTACTGGACCGCACCCAGAATTAATAACGATAGCTGATTTACACAAGCTGTATTGTTATGCATATGAAATGTAAACGTTTCCGTACGTTCAGCCCTCCATACATTAGATAGTTAGGCGCTTACTGCGTGTCTGAGCATTCCGCGCAGACAATGATGCATGCTAAAAAGTTAAGAAGGCAACTCCGTGTGTGTGGAAATCTCACTTAAGTCTTGAGCAAGTCCACTGTTTGGTCCTAGATTTAGAACATATAATTTCTATCTTGTGGCTTTTCCATCCATATTGCATCCATATTTCAGGAGCTAGATTTACTAAGCTGTGGGTTTGGAAAAGTGGAGATGTTGCCCATAGCAACCAATCAGCTTCTAGCTGACATTCTTGAGTATGCAATAGGAAAATGAGAGCTAGAGCTGCCTTTCCCGCAGCTTAGTAAATCTGACCCCAAGTTCTCAGAGAAAGAATACCAACAGTGGACCGGATCCAGTGGCACGTAAAACGTGTGGGGGGTCTCTCAGTCCGAGAGAGAGAGGGAAGTGCACACCCCCTGTCACTCACCTCTCTCGGGCAGGCCTACCTTAATGCGATTGTGCGGATCAGCGGTCCGTACGACCGCTTATCCGCACAAGTATGGGAGACCCCTCCACACTGTACATTTTGCATGCTTCCCCCGCCCACTTTAGAGGGCAGAGGGGAAGCACAGCCCATTTGTACTCAAATGGGTTATACAGAACAATAGTTCCGTACGAATGTAGCTACGCTAATATCGTAACCCTAGCTTAATATCTGGAGGGCGCATCGACCCTCCAGTCCAATCAGGTCACTTACGCACCTTGCGTGCGTAAGTAACCTGTCGGGCGCAGGTCTGGATCCGGTCCAGAGAGAGGGAAACCCAGGATATGTATATACAGTGGCATGAATCAAGGGAGGGAGAGAGAGAGAGAGTAATCTACTGGTACTGGCTGCATATCTAAAAATGGTAGTATGCAATCATTTTTTTTGTAAGGATATGTGAAAATATTCCGTTTAGTTTGCATCTCAGATTATTCTACAAAGAATGGTATTACAGATGTTATTTCAACCTGTTTTTCACCTGGATAATTAACAGAATCTGTTTGCTTTCTGTACGTTCCAAGCACAAATATTTGCAAATCAAAATGTTTTAGGCTATGTTAATTTAGAAAAGTGTTCCAGTTTACTGACTCGTATCCAAAGATTTTGTCTCATTTCCCTAGTCAGATATGCTTTGTCTGACAGTAGGTAGAAACTTATTTATTATTTGTTCATTATATGTGTAATTGAAGTCTTGGTAGAGAGAAAAAATGTAGTGTACAAGTTGTAGCTTGCACAACAAGTGTTTGATTTATCAAAAAGAGGAATAAAATAATTACTTTAACTACAGTAAGATTAAAATGTTGCATAGATAAAACAACTAGCAGAGCTGTGGCTGAATGGTTTTTGTTGATGCTTAATGCCACTTGATTCCTGCCCCAGTCAATGTAAGTATGTATGTACTACTCCGAGGGCCAGATTTACTAAGCTGTGGGAAAGGAAAAGTGGAGATGTTGCCCATAGCAACCAATCAGATTCTAGCTGGCATTCTCTAGTATGTAATAGGAAAGTGAGAGCTAGAATCTGATTGGCTACTATGGGCAACATCTCCACTTTTCCTATTCCGCAGCTTAGTAAATCTTGGATTCACATCAATGCGTACAACATACATACATAAAGGTTACAATTTATTTGTCAGTCTTTGAATCAGTCCATATGCCTTTGGGAACTAGGGCACATGGATGAACACAGTTAAACATTAGCCACATAAACAATACATACTTATGTCTGCGCTTGGGTCTGAATGAAGTTTATTTCCATTAACACGTATATTGACCACGTCCCTGCACTCCTTCCCTATCATGTAACGCCCCTCCGAATGCAAACAGTTACAGCACTGCATTGCATCTGGATTGCTGTAATTGTATGCACATTTTTCTCTGGGTAAAGAACACAGATATCTTTATATCTTGCGTATATTGGGGTAGATGCAGAACTACGTAGCATATTTACGCGCTTGTAATTACTATGCACTCCCCTTGGCACTCCCCTCGGTCAGATGTAGTTTAGCCGAGTTACGCTTTCCAAACCCTACCTTAACTTTTCTAAGCGTAACTCCTCACGGCCGTACGGCTATCGTTCGTACTTACGGCTATCGTTCGTACTTACGCATATGTTATGGACAACCGATTTACAACTTCGGCAAACGGTGAATTACGACAGGAAGTATTCACTGTGCGCATGCACTCTGCCTATTTCTAGACGAGGTTACGCTTACACCAGGCGTATTTACGCTCGCGGGCATTGTTCTGGATCTGGCTCATTGTTATTAAACTAGAGTTGCCACACTCTTGACCATTCCTCTAGGTAGACTGGAGGAATGGTCAGGAGTGTGGCAACTGCAGTTTAAAGCCAAAAAATGCAAAATCATGCACTTGGGGCACAAAGACCCAAAAGCTCAATATATAATTAATGGCACTACATTAGAAACTACTGAGGAGGAAAGGGATCTAGGAGTAATTATTTCATGTGACTTAAAGGTAGCCAATCAATGTAACAAAGCAATGAGGAAGACAAGTCAGATGCTTGGTTGCATAGGGAGAGGAAGTAGTAGCAGAAAAAAAGAAATAGTGATGCCCCTTTATATATCGATAGTACGATCTCACCTAGAATACTGTGTTCAGTTCTGGAGGCCATATCTCCAGAAAGACATAAATACATTAGAGACTGTGCAAAGAAGAGCAACTAAAATGGTTTATAGCTTGTGTCACAAAAGATACCAAGAAAGGCTAGAGGAACTAAACATGTATAGCTTGGAGCAGAGAAGGGAGAGGGGACATGATAGCAGCTTTCAAATACATCAAGAGTTCTAACCAGCTAGAGGAGGGGGGCATTTTTAAGAGGAAGAGGTGAAATAGAACACGAGGGCATGAATATAAATTGGAGGGTAGTAAATTCTAAGGAAATGTGCAGAAAAATTACTTCACTGAAAGAGTGATAGATAAGTGGAATAGCCTACCATCTGAGGTGGTTGAGGCTAACACAGTAGAACAGTTTAAACATGCTTTTGGAATCTCAAAGTAAATTGAGTGTAAATAGGGTCTAGTTATAGTTTAAACAGTATGGTTTAAATAAACAACTGGGCAGACTGGATGGGCCACGTGGCTCTTATTTGCCATCACTTTCTATGTTTCTATGTTATTTTTGCATATCAGAGTATTTGTATGTCTGTCTTCCATTGATATGTTGTTACATGTTGTACTATTTGTAATTAATAATATGTGCTTATCTACCCGTTACATATCTTTCGTTAATATTTTTTTTACTGTCTTATTTTAATTTGTTAGATAATATCAGGGTGACTAAAGCTATCGCAGTGTCCTGGCACATATATTTTATTCCTCCAGTTAGAAGCATGATTGAAAACTCTGAATAAAGAATTTGAATGAGGTCCAACATATAATACTTTCAGAAGCCCCACAGATGCCTTTTTTATCCTGCAGCTAGCAGAGTGCTCTTTAAAATAGTTAGGCAACAGGAAAATGATTATCTCTTACACTGCCAAGAGGAGCTTTACAGCTTTGCTTCATTAATCTTTAACCCATTGAGATATAAAGAGATCAGAAATATGATACACAGAGATATTGCGGATTCAATTGGAACAAAAGCGTAAAGTCATCTGTCCTATGGGCCTTGACCAGTTTCAAAATATCCCCATTGCATTAAATCTGCTTGGAGGCAAAACAGGGATTTAGAGAAAGTAAAACCACAGTGGAATTCAGCCCAGAATATTTAGCTTAAGGGTTAGTTGAGGATATGGAAAAGTAGTTGCCCTAAACTTTCCACATATCACGGACAAGATAAGATGATCTTGACAGAAATTCATGAATCGTTACTGCAGGACTCCACTGCCAGGTCGCCATGACAATTAAAAAATTGGATATGGCACCCGGATTGAAATGAAGGAGACCCCACAGCGCAATATCCAACCTATCCCACGCCTGCCCACTGAAACATTTGGGAGGAAGCTCCCAGCAGCCAGCCAAAGCTGACATCAATATCACACTGCTGGGTGCTTCTCTCCCAGCAGCTTTAGTGGGAAGAAGATAGGTACTCTCCTGTCATTCCGTGGATAATATTAGGCAGTGGAACCAGTCGTGGCATGCCAAAGAAAAATTCAGCAGTCTTCTGTAGGTAAATCAACAGAGTGAAGGAAAGAGAGAGGAACACTAATAGGAGCAAATGGGTACCTGGATTTTAGAGACAGAGACAGAGGACCTGATTCAGAGATTAAAAGTAAGAGAGGAAGGTTACTCCTGGGCCATGTTGATTTCAGGGAAATCAGATTTCATCTGTTGCAAACAGTATTAGAGTTGAAAGGTGGCGTTTCCCAGCCCAAGTATAAATAACAGTGTAAATGGATTGCTGGTCAGTATCTGTGTGCAGTAAGCAATTCAAAGATCTATCCCTGCATGCAAAGAATACAATTAACTTGACTCCCCCTAAAAACAACATGGTTTTGCCCAGGAGTAACTTTCCTCTCTCATTTTCAGTCTCTAAATCTCTTTGTTTGTACAATTAAACTTTTTCATATTAATATGCACATTTTATCCTCTTTTCTGGTTCATATTCTTTTTTTATTACTTCTCTGTATTCCTAATGCTTTATAACACCATAATAACTAAATGGCTACTAAATTTGACCAACTTCACTAAGACCCTATCACTTTATTGCTTGTAATAGGACACTGGATTGAAAAAATGTAGAAAGCAAATAGATTATTGATTTGCAGGGGTTTCACAGTAGGAAAACATACTCCCTATATTCTGTACAGGTCTGCATGCGAGGTAAATAAAGCCGCACTACTACTTGCTGAGAAATTCAATACTATTGTGTTGCATGATCTTTCTCAGAAAATATTAACTATGTTTCAGAACTGGTAATTTTGTCATCAGATAAAATGTTTAATTTCATTATAGCTTTGCTATTTAAATATCTGTAACCCTATTTACTTATGTACATCAAAAGAGAAATTGTTTTGTCAAATAAAGTAAAGAAGAAAACCTATTAGCTTTGGACTTCTTTTTGATTTAAAACCATGATTCTGGCCAGTAAAAAAAAACATCACATTGGTAAAGTCTGCTTGGGAACCTTCTTGATAAATGTACCTGTCACCTGACCAGAGAGAGGGAATTTTATCTTTTCTGTGAACTTGTGATTCACAGGTTTTTGACAAGCTTTATATTGCTTCTTGCCTGTGCATGTTGCATCAGAGATCTGCAAAACTTTATAATAATGAATACTTGTTTTTTAAACAATGACAAATAATGGCAATGTAACAATATAAAAACAGAACAATCTTAAAATTACAGACTGGGTTCTAAAAATTTGAGAATGTTCATAATTATTAACAGTAATATTAGCAAAGGCTAAGTGTAATAGTATGGTCTGCAAATAATAAAAAACATATAGGTGTTTGTTTTAAGGAATGCTTTATGCATGCTTTTAGGTTATCATGGAAATAAATGACAACAGAGGTCTCTGCAATAAGAAATGGCATAAAAAAATCTATAACATGTAATAGTACAAACTGTACGAAACATGAATTATGAGTAATAACTTCTGGAAACTAAAGTTAACTGCAAATCATATATTTCTTAGGGTCCATTCCTCTATCTGTGGTGAGTAGCTGGCGACAGCATCTTTATTGACTGCTATAACTTGCGTTATTGCTTCATTAAATATGCATGCTTTGTGGTTTCCACTGTATTTATTTCAACAATACGAAATTACTGTAAATCAATATTAAAATGTTTTCTTTCCATATACATTAGCTAAAAATAGCAGAAATGAAACTGATGACTAAATAATGCTCCTGTTCACATATAAATAACCTAAATTATTATTTCTCAAGACCCTCAAGTGTTTGGTACTCTCTGTTTAGGTCCCAGAGGACAGTTGTTTTAATATGTTATGTTTAATAATTGCACTTCAAACCATATTCCAAATTACAGCCAGGTAAGCATTATTACTTAAAAGGGATATTATATATCATCAAGAATTTGAAGTAAAATTATTGTACAAGTAAAAATTCCTTGAGTAATAACAAAATTATTAGAGTCTGTGAACTGGAATTTGAATATAAAAACCAAACAACAGTGATATTTCTTTTTGAAGCATAATTATGTTTTCTTTCTCTTTCAATGGGGTAAATCCAGAACTCCGCTTGCAATCCGTTTACTAGCGTAGCGTATTTACACGAGCGTACCTTCTATACACTCCCCTAGGCACTCCCCCTGCATGTATGTACTTTGACCGTTTTACGCTTTCTAAACCCTACATTAACTTTTGGCAGCATAACCGCTCACGTCCGCACACATACGTATAGCCAGCGCGTAGTTATGCCGCTAAGCACGCTCATACTGTACGATTTAAATGCAAACCCCCACCTACATTTCGTAATTTAAGCGTACTTATGGCTAACGGAAAATTAACACGCCGCCTCGAACGAATTTACGCATCTGATACGTGAAAGGCCCATACGCTCAGAGTTACGTTACGCTACGTAGCGTATCCTCTGTCGTGCGCATGCTCAGTACATACCAAATCGCGTTTTAACTCCAGGTGTAAATATGCACGGAAACGTTGTTCTGGATCTGCCCCAACGTCAGTAATTCAAAATAACAAGTGGCCATGTATATCCCAAACACTTCCAAGCTTCTAAAAATGCATACCGACTCTATGAGTGTGGCATCATGCCCCTGCCTGTTTGTGTGGAAAGCTGTATATGATAATGTCATTTTCACAGCACATTCTGCATTATCAAGTACTGTTCACTTTATTTTCGCCGTTAAGGCCCTCAGATAAGGCAAGATCCCCTCATTCTATGGAAGGATTGTGCTGAAGTGTTAACGTATTGATTTTGTGTCAGAAATCCTTATAACTGAGGAAAGTGACCTCCCCTCATCCTCAATCAAGTCTGCATACAGCGAGTATCTGTCATCAGATCTCCAAACTGGTGCACTAGTTCTACAAGTCTCCTGGGAAACTTACTAGTATGATCTCATTGCTTGTGTGGGCAATACTTCATTTCTACCGGGGTACTTTTAGTACAGTTTTTATAAATGTTTCCCACTGCGCTCTATCACAATTTTTTTTTATTAGTGCCAGGTCATTTTTATGCTAGGACAAAGCCTCACTCCCATTCAATATGGTGGGTTTTGTAACTCTTGGCACAATAAAATGCAAGTCATCTCGAAACTAAATGTGTACCAGAGCGTTGTTCTTACATTAAAAGTTGTTGGTATAAATTTTATTTATAAGATGTTATTTTACTAGAACATTCTGGTTTCCACATTATTCAAATGTAAATTAGTACCAGAGGTTAGGCACAGCCACTGTCTGACTCAGCCTTTTAGAGAAAAGTGGAGATGTTGCCCATGGCAACCAATCAGATTCTAGCTCTCACTTTTCTATTACATACTAGAGAATGTCAGCTTGAATCTGATTGGTTGCTATAGGCAACATCTCCACTTTTCTGGCCCTAGGAGTAGACTATGAATAACAGTACCTCTGTATATTCTGTTCGGAGATTGCTGGTTTATCATATGGCTTGGACAATCTTATAATCATGTTCTTTCTTTGTGGTTTTAGATCTTGTCAAGGTTTACAAAGGCTTGTTGATCATTTTTCTCTTCCCATAACTGGTAGCTCTTAAAGTAAAACCTGAGGGCTCTTATACTATATTACTTCTCCCCATGTCTGTGCTTCATGTTCTCCATTCATAAGCCTCAGCTTTTACATGTGCAGAAAACCAGGTCAAATGACTTGATCAGATTTTGATTGCCTGTCAGCCATATTGTGAAAATGAGCTTTTTACATATATATCAGTTAAATACGAATTAATATCCTTACTTATTTTTGATTGTGTAACTATTTGTCATCTCAGCTATGGGCAGTTGTTTGCTTCAATATTCCCTGTTTATCCTTGTAAGAAAGATGTGCCAATAATTACAATGTGTTTGTTATGTTATCATACTGGAAAACATCACACTGGATGTAGCAGTGAATAGGAATTGTTTCTGTCACAGCTGTAAACATGCTGCTGACACCTGCTTTCAAACCAAAGAGCCTCTGGCACCCCTCAAGCTTCTTTGCCCTGTCATTGAATAGCCATTTGGGAGCCATCTTTTCACTCTTACATGTCATTACCAAATTTGTTATTTACAAATGTATTCTGGATGATTCTTTGGTAATGGAAGAACTATATCTAGCTGTATAAAATAAATAGAGTAGATTTTCACTTGAGATTATTTTCTTATGTTTTTACTGCTTTAAAAAAAAAATGAATTGTAAAACTAAAGATTAAATTACAGATACAACAAAACAAGTTACAAAAAGTTGCCATAACAGTGATAGAAAAATGTACATATTTCTAAAAGCAATAACTTTAATATAGAAGTCATCAGTAAAGACTTCTGGAAATAGTATCACTCAGGCTTAAAGCTCCCATGAAATGGCCTTTTTTGACTTAATAGTAGCTCTGGCCCTCGCTACATTACTGCAAACTTTTCAGTGGAAATACTGACTCATGATTCGCTAGTCACAATATTAGTATTGTGTTAATATTAATATTAGTAATTATTGATATTAGTGGGACATGCTAATTTGGACAGCTCTTAGCAAAAGCCGGTGAGGATTTGAAAACCAAAATAGGATATTTATGTTGTTTGTTGGAGGGGATTGTTTTGTATCCCTAGTCTACATGTTACAATATTTGGCTATAAAATACTCTGTTTGAGTGACACAGGCTTATTACTATATAGCTGGAACATGGTCATTCAGTGATAATGTTTATCTTTTTTTGTGTTGTTTTAAATATTAATTCAAGAGTTTTTTAAGGCACAAAACCAATACCTTTAGTATATGTATGCTTAGTCACTGAAAATACTACCTGATGCAGCAGATCATCTATCTTAGAGAATTTGCTGGTTATTAGTGGAATAATATCCTTTCCACCAATAATTGATATTACGAGGGTTGGAGTCATCATTGCATAAAGATAAATATGAGGCAGTCCTATTTCTACCACCTGTGCTACCTGTCAGCCTCACTTTAATGTTGTCCATAAGGGAGCATAGCTTTAGGGGTAATTGAGCCATGGCTATAGGCAACGCTGCCTTACTTTTATGTGCAGCACGCTCTCTTTCTCCATGCATTTTATGATCAGTGCTCTATTATTTGTAATAACCATGCGCCTCATTTGTGTAAATTAATAAATTAAACTGATATTGTGTGATACTGTAGTTTTTAATTATAGCTAATTTATTTGCCACATTAAAATCATGATCTAGCAGTGTCCTTAGTGCTGCCACATTTTTTTTTATTCATTATCCAAGTTATTCTTATATTAAATAGCCTTTCAACAAAAGCTCTCCCCACAAAATCCTCTTTTGCCTTTGTGTTTATTAAAAGTCTTAATCTATATGTTACACGCTGCAAAGGTAACCAGGCAGTGTGTAAAGTTTCCCTGTCTGGGTTTCATTGGGCCGGATCCTGACTTACGGGCGCCTTACAGGCACGCAAGGTCATTACGGCCGTGGTCACTTGCGTGTCCAGATTCCTACCTTAACTTCCTACGTCCCCTCAATAACATGTCGATCTCCGCCTTCCAGACAGGGGAATTACATATGCGCTGTTCGTAATTCCCCTGTCGTACTTAACCCAAGATAGGGCCCATTGTCGGTTATAGTGTCTGGTTTCCTGCATTTGCCTGCTGTTCTGATTGCGTTCTCCTTCTGCTCTTGTCTTAGATCTTGTCATGTTTCTTGCTCCCTTTGTTTATTCCTGGTGTTTCCCTTGCTCTCTCTGTCTCTATTGTCTGCCCTGTTATCTGTGTGAAGCGTGTGGCATGAGTAGCTTGCTGCTTACTA
Organism: Limnodynastes dumerilii; assembly: GCA_011038615.1. Classification (NCBI taxonomy): domain Eukaryota; kingdom Metazoa; phylum Chordata; class Amphibia; order Anura; family Limnodynastidae; genus Limnodynastes; species Limnodynastes dumerilii. The sequence goes on along the minus strand of WWET01001706.1, from coordinate 62,672 downwards.
TGGCAGCTTTGGTCTTTGGCAGGTGCTGCTCATTCCCCTCTGCTGCGTGGTGTGTGTTTACCATCTCACACTATATGTACGTGTGTGCACGTTGTGTTTACCTTCTTGCAGCGTGCTGGAGTTCAGTTCCCGGGAAACTCAGTGTTACCATTTCCCCTTGTGTCTTTGCCGAGTATATCAACGGGACTTGTTGTCCTCCTGTGTGTTCCCCTTAAGGGCCTTGCCTGTTATCTGCTTCATCTCTGTGATTACTTGCATACCTCTGGTTCCTATCTCTGTCTTTTCTACCCATTCACAGTGTGTGGGTTCAGTCAGCATTCTTGTGTGCAAGGGTTCCAGTCTGCATCTTTGTGCTAAGGTTCCTCTCTGCCTTTTGTGAGCAAGGATTCCTGCTTTCTGTATTGTGTATAAGGATTCCAAGTTGTGCATCTGTTCCAGTCCAGGAACTTACGCTGCAGGTTACCCTTGGAGGCTATTGCCGGGGGCCGTGATCTATCAGGTGTCAGCAGCCAAGACTAACCACATCATTAGGGGCTCTAGTGAACACCTGGCCCTGGTTTAGACTCTGTGCCCCGGTGAGAACTCTTCCTGGGAGATTGTAACACTATAGACAAGACTGCAAACAAGAATTGTTTGCAGTATGACATATTTTAGATGTAAGGCATTTCTTCAGGCTTTTCACAGTATGGATTCAAACTTTGCCTCTGTCAAAGCGATTACTGTTTACATGCTCATAAAATAATGCATGATATTGATTATATGCAACTGATTATATGCAACTGTGTTGAAATGGCTGTCTGACTGAGAGAGTATGTGATCCACGTACTTGTCTAATGCCTGTGTATAGCCCTGTATCTAAAACTATGCCTAATAAATATAGGCCGGATCCAGAATTAACAAATTCAGCTGACTTACTAAATCGATTCTGCATGCAGGAGTGCGGGGGGAGTGCAACAGAAGCTAACATATAGATTACGGGGTCGATCCAGACTTAAGTTCTCTACACTACCCCGGGCACCCCCCTCGAACGCACGTAGTTTAGCTGATTTACGAGTTCCAAACCCTGGTCGTATGCATCGCCTTGTCATACGTAAGTGCCTAACCCAGCCAATACTGTACAATTTAAATGCCTCCCCCACCTACAGTGCGTATTTTCTGCTTGCTTGGGATGAAACGCCCCTTCGTACGTAGTTACGAACAAGGTACGTCCGATCAGAGTTACGATGTGTAACATCTGCCTTTCGCATGCTGCATGTGTCATTTCACTGTGGTACTTAAGTCTGGATCTGGCCCTAAGCACTTAAATCTGGATCAGGTTCAATATCATTAATGGCCTAAGTGACTATTAATGGGAGATAATTAGAAGAGATTGAGATGACGATACTGGGTGAAAATGGTCATGTTAGTCTAAGTTTTGGTGCAGTATAGGACTGTTACATGTCTCATTAAATAAAGTTGGATACATCTCTCTCTCTGTTGGATTCTGTCATGTCATGTCATTTGTGATAAGGTGAAAAATCTGCTTGAATAATTAACTGTGTAAAATCCCTGTGAACATCCTCATATAATTTGTTTTGTATGTTTCTGTTTCTTGCAAACACGGGTTAAGAAATCAGCCCTGTCCTCCATGCATCTGGCAAACACCCATCTCCCCGATGAGTTCTGGCCAACTTCTTGCTGCCTAGTGAGTCTGCATTCAGCAAAGAGCCTGGGTGTGAATGCTAAGTAGCTAAATGCTCCTTTCTAACCTACATTAGAAGCACTGACACAGTGCTCCCTGCCCTGCCTTTCTGCATGCTGCAAAGATCCTCCCTTTCTAGAATTCACAGCCTAAGCGTTAAAGAAAGCACCAGAGTCCTGACACCCAAATCATTGCAGCTCTAAACATTTTTTAGCAATTAAAGAAAAAGATTTAGTGATTTTTGAGCTTCTCATTCATTTATTTTTTTCTTTTTTTATCATTTGAATAACACACAAATCTATCCTTGACGTGAATTGCTATCTGAATATATAAAACATGAGTGGGAAAAAGTACACATTTTTACCAGTCATATTTTCTACTTCATATTCCTTGCCGGTTGTTATGTCAACAGCAAAAATGTTGACAGGTCAAAATGTCTACAGTTGAGTATTTTGTTAGTATTTCATAAATATTACATACCGTATATACTCGAGTATAAGCCGAGTTTTTCAGCGCATTTTTTTTGCTGAAAAAGCCCCCCTCGGCTTATACTCGAGTGCTTTAAAAAAAAAAAAAAAATGGATCCTACATTTAACTTACCTCTGCTGTCCCTCCAGTGGTCCCTGCGTCTATGTAAGGCTCTCTTCCCCGCAGCTCTGACTCCAGCTATCTCACTGCGGTGTGCGCTGCACAATGACGTTGTGGTGACCTTAGGTCACCCAACGTCTTTGTGCAGTGCGTGATGTGAGAGAGAGAGCCAGAGGCAGAGCTGCGGGGAGAGCCTTACACAGACGCAGGGACCGCCGGAGGGGCAGCCTTTCCCTCCTTACCTTCTTCTGTCCCTCTGGCGGTCCCTGCATCTGTGTCAGGCTTTCCCCGCAGCTCTGCCTCCGGCTCTCTCCCCGCGGTGCACACTGAACAATGACGTTGGGTCACCCAACGTCATTGTTCAGCGCGCACTGCGGGGAGACAACTGGAGGCAGAGCTGCGGGGAGAGCCTGACACAGACGCAGGGACCGCCAGAGGGACAGAAGAAGGTAAGCAGTGAAAGGCAGAAGACATCAAAGGTAAGTGAGAAATTAAATGGAGGCTGGCATTATGGGCAGGTATGGAGGCTGGCAATATGGGCAGATATGGAGGCTGGCAATATAGGCAGATATGGAGGCTGGCAATATGG
>WWET01001706.1:36691-54196 GCA_011038615.1 Limnodynastes dumerilii | reverse complement strand
TGCTGCATTTCCCACCCTAGGCTTATACTCGAGTCAATAAGTTTTCCCAGGTTTTTGTGTCAAAATTAGGTGCCTCGGCTTATATTCGGGTCGGCTTATACTCGAGTATATACGGTAACTTGACTCCCCCTGAAATCAAAATGGTTTTGCCCAGGAATAACTTTCCTCTCTTATTTTTAAGCTCCTTCTTAAGTCGGAATTAGGCCCACAATGCTTATAGTGGTGGTATTGTTCCAGTTTGAAGTCATTTTTTTTATATTAATGCAACTTTCTTGCCAATTGTCTAAATATAAATGTGTACTGTAGATGCCAGTCATATATGTGTATGTTATTTAATAAATGATAATGCTGGCACTATTCCTCACATTAGTGTGTCTAAACTTGCAGTAAAATCAAATCACTATTGTTGACCAATATGTTTTTTAACGTTACTATCAGATGATATGCATAACAAAATTTATTGTGTTATTTTCTGTGGAGAATAAGTGTGCCTCTTGATCATTTTAAGTGCTATTTCCATTGAAATTATAGTCTGGCATATCAGTAAACTAAAAATATTCTCTTTCCAAGCAAACTTTTAGCAGACTACCCAGTTCTACAGAAGAGATATTGGACCTGATCCAGACTCCCCGCATGTGTTAAATACGCACGGAGGTCGGAGTGCTTGCACATGTGAGGGTAGTCACTCCCCTTATGTGTCCAGAACCTTACCTAACCATGTACGTACATAAGGTTAAACATGCGGACAGGATAATTGCATGTAAGGACTAAACCCAGCCTTTGCTGTACGATTTAAATATGAAGGCTAGCCCATCGTGTGTATAAAATACCCTCGGAGGTCTGGCCCACCCCAAGTACGGAACTGCAGGACGTACGGAATCAACTGTGCATAGCCCAGTGTTCTGGGCATGTGCAGTGCCTTCATAACAGCTGATTTATGCAAGCAGCTTGTTTTACAGGAGTCTGGTTCAGTCCATTATCTCAAAACTTGTTTTTAAAACTGAGATGCAAATAAGCGTATTAACAAGCATCACAGTAAATTACACCTAGAGTAACCATTATTAGTAATAAGCAAGTACTTAATATACACTTAATTAAACAATATATATCACTTTTAAAGTAAAAAAAAAAATGGGAAAATGTTTTTATAAATTAGAGCAAATTTGCAATGTAGTGAATGCTTTGAAGTGAAAAGTGAATAATAATGTGTTAGTGGATATGAGAAAAGGAAATACATCAAATGATTACATGTCACTAGAGGCAAAAAAAATGTACTCCAAATATCAAATCTGCTATTAGAGACCTTCAGACACCCTACTGCTATTTCCCTTTTATCTATAGCACTAAAGGTATTTGAGGCCTTGCATAGCTAACCTTGCAAGGGCCCTGCTTAAATCTTCTGAGCAAGTACATGGCAGTGAACACATATGGGTGCCAGAGAACAGATAGTGATATTTAAACCCTCGCTAGAAATGCATCATCACTTGGGATCATATTAACGCAGATTGGGAATATTGGGTTGTTACCCCCACACTTTTTACCTGGCTATGCCCTTACATTCCATGTAACCTTCCCTCTCACTGGGAAAATATTTGAACATCATCAGCCAGAAACATTTTTTGTTTGCTTGTTAAAAAACATTTAATTAGTTTTTAAAAATATGAAATGATTACAAATAGATATGTCTTGTTTTCTTTACATACTATATTTTTCTACCACCAGTAAGATAATTGTAGGAGTGTGGTTGTACATAGCCATTGATGCCAATAGGAAGCACTGTCTTGGGACGGGTACCTTTTTCTTCAGATATTGGGCTTTTTCCCTTTATACGTCAATCTTTTTGGCACACAATAATTTGTTTTTACACAAAGTATAAAGCAGTAGTATATAGCATTTGTAAATGTTCTGGAACATCTGAACCAACATTTATTTTAAGTTTTGTGCTGTTTTGATGGTTTGTTTTTTTTATTTGCATTTGTTTATTTATTTATTCTTTCAAGCAAACTACTAGGGCAAAGATAGGTTATCTTTACAGAAACAGTAACAGAGTCAAGATTAGCTTTCCTTTTACCATTACTGACAAAACAATTATACAGGATGTCATGGAAAAGTGATGACCAATTAAGCCCATCGTTCTCATGTCTATTCTGGGAGTCACTTAAGCAATAAGCTGAGATGTGTGTACCATTAAGTTGTCTGCCGTAGAGAAGCTAAATAGAACACCAGCAGAGACACAACCTCTGAGGAGTCTTCCCTACTGCTGAGCATTTAAACACTGAAATAACCATTTATTTTTAGTAGTGTACTGTATATTTACTGGTTTCAAGTGTTCATATCAAAGAAGGCACAATATGATAGAAATTCCTTCCATGATCCCACACAAAGTGTATAAATGCTTTAAATGACCACAGTGTAGTTTTAATATTACCTTATTAAATTAAAATGGAAATATATAAGAACTTCTGAAACTGTAGAAATAGGTTACAAAATTGAGAAGTCAGTCGTGCTTAATCCTGCTCAATAGTCTGTGACCTGATAAGGGCAATGTATGACTCTTATCTTAAAGGCATTGGCGTGAGCTCTCTGGGAATAGGTGGTGTGACTGCTATATGGACAAGTGGAGAGGGGGCCCAAGGTGGTCACTCTCTGCACCAATGGTAGTTACCTGTCCTATCTTCTCTGCTCTGCTCTGAGAAAGTACAGCTTCTTTATTGTAAGCCCAGAATAGGCACCACCCTGCATCCACAAGCAATATTATGGCAAGTGAAAATGTGATTGAACAGTTAACTCAACTCTCTGTTCTTTTCAGTAAAGAGAGTGGGAGGGCAGAGCTGTATCAATACCCTGGCGATGCCTGTGGATAGAGGACTGTCCATGTGGCACCTGACGTTTAATAACTTGCCAGTGAGCTATTTAATCCAAATTATCAACATTATCAGTGTGTATTTAGCATCAGCTCTCTATCATCCACAAGCAATATTATGGCAAGCACAAATGGGATTGAACAGTTAATTGATCTCTCCGTTTTAGGCCTATGCTTGCACACGTTACATGAGTGTATCATACAACAAACTATGCATATATTAATGCAGACTATATAATACAAAATAAATGATAAATAGATCATGGCAGCAATGATAACAATATTTATCTTTACTATAGTCATTCAATTTAGGTTTTATTTAATATTGTCAGATTATCATTTCTTTTATGTGAGCCTCTGAGATGAATTATTCAAACCTATGGAAAATGTGATTGCATTTACTGGTTTGCTATCTGTACTAAGATGCTCTTCATATATTAAAATATTATCTAATATTAGAACATTAATAATTATAAAAACAAAAAAGTCTCCCTTTTAACCAATCATGACACTTCCTTTTTATTATGCCTTTGGTTTTTTTACAGTAATATGTAGGTCTTCAGAGGAGGATGTCCCCCTTTCCAGGTGACCCACCAGTCACCCACTCCTCCAAGTGCCCCACAAGTCACCCCCAAAAAGGGCCCCATCAGTCACCTGCTCCCGAGCAGCCAATACCAAGAGGACTCCATCATTCTCCTGTCATTGGTCAGGATCACACTGACATGGTGAGAGACAGAGAGAAAATGCCACCCCCCCAGTGCCCCAGTAGTCACCCGCCCCCCACACGCTGCAGCTCATCTTCTCCCCAGATCCCTTCTTCCTCACTCATTACCCATCGTTTTGACAGGCATTTGGCTAATTAAAATGTAAAGTGGCATGTTTGAGTTGCTGGTGACTCTTACAATAGAATTAAGATGAGATGTGCTTCAGTGACTTAAATCCATGATCATAGAGCTGGTAAAACAGGAAAACATGGTGCAGGAATTCAATATTGTGGAGATCAATACTGGCAGATTACAGTTCAGAGTATATTTGTTAATGGTTTCAGTCATGGAATGGAATATGCCACCAAATACAAGGAACAATAGGTCTGACAGAATGGATCTCCAGGAGTCAACATAAAATGACTGTAAGCCAAGTAGTATCAAGGACAAAAGCATATAGTCAAGACAGGAACACAGGAATTATTGGTGCTGGGAAAAAAAAAACAGTTAACAGGCACTTTTAAAATCTGAAACCCCAGGCTGAGCTGCCAAGGTTTCCTAACTAAGGGGAAGCAAACAGCTAACCATCAAACAGTTCCAACAAAAAGTCATAACTGTCCTTGTCAATTTTTTTTACTTGTCAGAATGTTATATAAATAATAGTATCGGTGAATTGAAAACCACTATAACCATTAAAACATAGGGCCGGATTCAGACTTGCATGTTACAATCATTTTCCACTGTATTTGAAGCATTTCCAAAAGCAGGGCAGGGCACCCTGCATACAGTGTGTACATATGGTGGGAAGGGGAGGTCTGTACATGCAGTAAGGGATTAGTTAAGTCCTTACGTACGAACTTCATTTACACACCGGACCTATTTTCCTTGGGGCCAGTGCATAAAGGTTAAGGTAGGCTACAGCAGTTGAAAGTCCCATGTGTGCAAGGTGAGCAGTCTTTCCTTACACACTTGAGATTTGGATCATACGGCGATCTGCTCTCAGCTATCTATGCTGAGTTGCCTAGGTCTGGCCCATAGTTGCCAACTGTCCCTGAATGACAGGGAGACTCCCTAAGCCTTAGGCCCGCCGGGGACTTTTTTTTTTTGGGGGGGGGCCCATTGAAAAATTTGCTATGGGGCCCAGCCTTTTGTAGTTACGCCTCTGCTCCCAACCGTCCCCACGCTCTCTCGGTCCTCACTGTGCCGCCAGCGTATGTGCGCAAGCTGCTGGGCGGTCACAGTGACGTTCTCTTCCTTCCTTGCAGAGAGGACTGCTGACTGCTATCCAGCAGCTGCCATCCCTGCGCGGAGTCTCAGTGCCGAGCCCGACGTCGAGCAGAGCCAGCGGTAAGTACGGTAAGTAAAATCAGATATTGGTCTGGCTCCTAGATTTTTGGCCTGGCCCCTAGATTTTGGGAAAATTTGTCAAGCTCTGCCCTAAGGAGTGGGTGATCTTCCCTGACTCTCTGAAGTGTATGGCAGTCTCCCTGACACTGACTCAGTTTCAGAAGTCATTGCAGTATGACAAAATTTAGAAATTGTGTCCTATTTTCCTGAAATTTGAGCTCTATTTAGATGGTCATTTTCTTGGAGGCCAAGACTGGCAGTCAACCAAGACAACACGACTTCAATGATAGGGAAAAAAATACACTTTGGTCTCTTGTTAATCAACAGGGCTGACACCTAATTCTAACTTTTCTGTAAAGATGAAGAAGTCAGCACATCTCCTATTTACAATCTGCACAACAAACACTGAAAGTATTTATTCACTGATAATTTATGTTATGAAACAGTACAGTAATGAAACTGGTTACCTAGCATGCAGCAGGGAATCTGGGAGTCTTCGCCAGGGCCCCTAGTGGTGGGGATGGAGTTGTGCAGAGCCCAGATAAACAAGCCGCTATGCGCGCAGATTCACTTGAAAGGGGAAATAATAACAAGATCAAGTATGGAGCAAGGCACCGTGACAGTAGGAGAAATGCTATCAGTGTTCACTTTTACACAACAGATAGCAGGTAGAAAGAAACAAATAAACAGACAACAAAGACAACCACAAGATAGCGGAGACTAAGCAATAGATCCGCAAGACAGATAAACTAAACAAGGTGGCCACTATGTGGCGCGAGAATAGAGTAGGACAACGGTAGTTAGCAAAACTAGACCAAAAGTAAATAGCCAGGATATGGCGGGTAATTAACAATAGACAAAGCTACACAATATCCGCTTGGTAGCAGGTAGGGATAGAAAAGTAGGAACAAAAATGCCAACTGCCAGTATATGGCAAAGTTCAATAGCCAGTACCGGTAAGTATATAAATGCCACTATGTGGCCAGGGTTTAACAGCCAGTACAGGTAAGTATATATATGCCACTATGTGGCTAGGGTTTTACCGCCAGTAGAGGTGAGTATATATATATATGCCACTTTGTGGCTAGAATTTTACAGCCAATACAGGTAGGTATATATATGCCACTAAGTGGCTAGGATTAAACAGCCAATACAGGTAGGTATATATCGACCACTATGTGGCTAGGATTAAACAACCAATACAGGTAGGTAAATATATATGCCACTATGTGGCTAGGATTAAACAACCAATAGAGGTAGGTAAATATATATGCCACTATGTGGCTAGGATTAAACAGCCAATACAGGTAGGTATATATATATGCCACTATGTGGCTAGGATTAAACAGCCAATACAGGTAGGAATATATAGACCACTATGTGGCTAGGATTAAACAACCAATACAGGTAGGTACATATATATGCCACTATGTGGCTAGGATTAAACAACCAATACAGGTAGGTAAATATATATCAAAAAGACACCCCCACAACACAGAGCAATGGTGCAGAGACACAAGCCTAATAGGGGTGTAGAGAGCCGGGCACGAACGAAAAACGCAGCGGAGGAGAAGCCACAAACAGCTATCTACGGACAGGACAAAATATCACCGGCGTCCTCGTAGAGGAACGCCTGGGATTTAACAGAGGCGCTGCGCATGCGCCGGCCGGCCTGTGGAACGCACGCTGCGTTCCACAGTGCCAATGCGGAAGAAATCGTTATATCGTAACAATTTAACAATCAAAATATACTGATGCTGCCATTTTTATTTAGATAAAACTTTCCTGGCAGCACTGACATGTCTATGGGTGAGGTGTTTACAGGACAATAACTTTCCTGGCAGCACAAGTCAGGTGTGGGTCCCCGGTTAGAACAGCCCTATTTCGATAGGGCCGTTTTCTCCCTGCCAGTTTCAAACTGGTTGAGATATCGATTGCTTATGCCTTAATGAGGCATAGCAATTGATCCCCGGGGGAACTGAACAAGGTGCTCTGAAAGGTGAGTGTTAAAACTAACGCCAACCCTTCCTTTAGTTCTGACCCTAACCCTCCCCTTCTATTACCCTAACCCTCCCTTCCCTGCAGCTTGACCCTAACTCTCCCTTCCCCACTGCCTGACTCTAACCCACCATTCCCCGCAGCCTGACCCTAACCCTCCCTTCCCCACAGTCTGACCATAACCCACCATTTCCCAAAGCTTGACCCTAACAGTGTAACCCTGGAGAGGTTACTCACCTCTCTGGTGGTCCGGTGAAGCTTTTGGTCCTCTTTCCCGTGGTCCGGGTCCTGCGGTAGCGGTGGCTGTGGTGTTTCCGAAGAGGCATGGGTGAGTATGCTGATCATCATACTCATCTATTCTGAAAATAAAATACTAAAATGGATGGGTATTCGAAATAGGGGCATCCGAAAAGGGACTTTCGGCTGTCCCTATTTCTTGATACCATCATTTTATGCAGGGACTGCCACCGGCACAAGTCCCACCCATGGGTTAAGCTGTTCACAGGGCAAACCGCTTTAGTGGTACTGGACACATCCCTTTGGTGCAGTGCATTGACAATCACAAAGTCAGGATTGCATACATCAAAGTAGTGCTTCTACATTTGTAAGTAGTCAAAAATATTAACTTTAAAAAAATGTGTTTCAGGTTTCTTGAAAATGCATACAAATGATATATTGGGCCTGATTCAGACCTACGCTCGTCTGCGTAGTGTATTAACGCCGAACGTACCACCGATGCACGGCAATAGGCACTCCCCATGCTCGTACCTAGTTTAGCTTTCATACGCTCGGCAAACCCAACCCTATCTTTTGTGTTCGTACCCGCGGCCGTCCGTACGTTCATTGCGTATTAACAACGCTTAGCACACCCATACTGTACGATTTAAATGCCTTACCCTGCCCTCGGTGCGCAGTTATGGATTTCGTATGACAGGCATGTCCCCATGAGCGGTAATACGAAGTGGTTACGAATAAGGCACATACGCTAAGATTTTCAGAGCGTAACATGAGCTTAGCATCTGCCCCGCATATGCGCAGTAAGTACAAATGGCCCTTTTTACGCTTACGACCGCCCTATACCCGCACACGAGCGTAGGTCTGGATCAGGCCCATTATGACATGTGTGGTGGCAAATGAAAGTTCCCCCCCCCCCCTCAGTACTTATATTACATGTTTGCCAAACAATATAAAGTACATGTTGGGTATTTTAGGGTTCTGGAAATAGCACATACTATTATATATATGGTTTATATTAGGGTTTGAGAATAGTACACTCTATAAAGTTATTCCCAGACCTATAATGTACCCCACAAGTACTTTATAGTGTGCCATTCCCAGATCCCTAATATAGTCTACATATTTTAAATTATGTGCAATCCTAGACCCATTATATAACCCACAGGCAATACAAGTGGGGTATATTAGGGGTCTGGAGAGGACACACTATAAAAAGTTCAGAGTACATTAGGGTTTGGGAATATACCCCACATATAGAATATACAATTCCCAAACCCCTTAATTCTACATCATTGGAAGTCGACTAGCTTTGAACTCTTGCCACTTTTATTTTAGGGTGTGTCTGTTTGCCCTTTCTTAGAAAATATATAAATTGATAAAGAGTAAAAAAAAAAAACAGCACTAATAAAGTAAATAAAGTAAGGAAAAGGTAGGCAACAATAGATTTGGATGCAAAATGTGCATAAATGTAGTCAAAGGAGCTGAAATACCTCAATATTCCCAAAAATTGGCAAAATACCAAAAACAAAAAAACACCTCAATGTGTGAGACAAATATTAAGAAAATTGGTCCTCCATTTGCAGGATATTGAAAGAGTATTCCATACAACTACTGCAATATTGCAAGCAATGAGTCTTGTGGTATAGACCAGGAGTGGTATGAGATGCAGCCAAACAATTCATATAAACAATTTCAACTCCTGTAAATCCAACAGAAGGTGTAGTAGTAAAAGGAAAGTTTTTACATATCCAGTTGCATCAGGGGTATTCTAACAGCTGTTTCGGTGCTACTTCAGGGGAATCCCAGTAATGCTTAATCAGTCTTAATGCTTAGGCGTCCCCATCACCTGGGCATCCATCGGCACCTAGGGCATGTGCCCTTTCTGTTGTTAGTAACGCCGCTGGTGAACTTGCACAGAATCGGGTGTATGATAAACGGGTGTAGCTCGCAGCTGCAAATGGCCCTCTTTTGAAAGGGCTGATCTCTCCCAATCAGTTCTGAATTGGCTTAAAAATTGATTGCTTTTACCTTGCAGAGGCAAAGAAATTGATCCCCACAAGAAAAAAGATGCTGGTTTGAATGTTAAGTATAAATTTAACCCAAACCCTTACTCTAATCCTTACCCTAACCTTCCCCTTCCATTACTCTAACCCTAACCCTCCCCTTCCATTGCCCTAACCCTAATTCTCCCTTCCCCGCAGTCTAACACTAAGATTCCCTTCCCCATAGCCTAGCCCTAAGACTCCCATCCCTGCAGCCTAACCCTAAGACTCCCTTTCTTGCACCCTGACCCTAAGACTTCCCTCCCTGCAGCCTAACCCAAAGACTTCCCTTCCTGCAGCCTGTTCCTAACCCTCCCCTTCCATTACTCTAATCCTTACTCCCCCTTTCATTACCCTTACCCGCTGCCTAACACTAAAATTCACCTTTCCAGTCGGTGCGGCGGGTCATGGGATAAATAAATCTGTAATTTTGCTGATCGGAAGGGATCGAATTTTGAAAATGGCGGCCTTTTTGAAATGGAGACAGTCGAAAACTAGCTTTCGTCTGTCTCTAATTCTATAAGACCCATTTTGCCATTTTTATCTTTGGTATAATCCAGAAGACATTGGATAGAGTCTGTTCTCCACAGTGATGATATTAAGCATGAAGTGCTTCAAATCTGACCTATTATGGTAGCTGAATATTGCATATTTTCCCTCACAACTCTATGAAGTGTGAGATAAAATATGTGATGTGCCCCATTGAGTCTACAATGTTGAATGATGCAATAAAGCATGGGAATATTTTTTGTCATTAAGGACAGAATATTTATAGTTCATCCTTGAAAAACATTTTCATGTCTTTACTAGTTGTAAATAGTTCATTTGGACCTGATTCATAGGTCCAAACAAGATAAGTAGGTGCACATGAAAACTGCACCTATCTTAAAGCTACCTCACATGTCACCTCCCCCTTATTTTATGAACCTTCTTAAGATGAAAAATACACATGGACTTCTCCCTGCCCTGCCCTGCGCGCCTCCTTTACATACCTCCCCCAACCCACTCCTCTGAAAAACTCCCAGAGGCTGCCTTAGCACACCTCTTTCTTCCTAACAAACTACGTGCAGTCTTTAAAGATCAAACATAGTCAATCTACGTAAATGGTAAATAAATTGTGTAATTAACCCACTACGCATGGATAGTAGGTTAATTCTTAATTCTTCGCACCTAACAACCTGGAGCTTCTTAGGTGTGAATAGGGTCCTTTGATTTAAAGTCAATGGGCCTGATTCAGAGGCTGAAAATAAGAACTTAAAGTTACACCTGGGCTAAACCATGTTGATTTCAGGGGAGTCAAATTTCATTTGTTGCAACAGTATTATAGTTAAAAGGTGATGTTTCCCAGCTCAAGTCTAATTAGCAGTTTAAAAGTGAAGCTGATCAGGTATCTGTGTGCAATAAGTAAAAGCAAAGCATTCTCCCTGCATGCATAGAATAAAATTCACTTGACTCCCCCTGAAATCAACATGGTTTCGCCCAGGTGTAACTTTAAGTTCTTATTTTCAGCCTCTGAATCAGGCCCAATGAGTGCAGCAGTGACCTCAGTGTTGCTTTGGTTACTAGTCCATCAGCTTCCTGAGCACCGTTAATGAAGAAGTGGCTTTTTACAGACTATTGTCATATGATGAAAGATTACTTAATAAGTCATGTGATGCAGTCAGTACGGGAGTTTTCTCCTTCAGACTAGTAATTTCATGAATAAACAACTGTAGGCTCACAAACTGCATAATTACACAGGCTGTCTAAGTAAAATCAGTGATGCTTCCCATGCAAGGAAAATTCTTCTGGCAGACTGGTGGAAAAGAAGAGAAGAGTGAGAGGGACAAAACTATTAGAGAGAGAAACAGAGAAATGAGTCCCCAAGGAGACACATTTACAATTGTACCATTTGTTCTGCAGTAATTGCTCAGGTTATTAGCATAACCGAGACAAACCATATGCTGTGCTGTGTATCCTTTTATTAGGCCCAACGTGTTCACTGCCCCTAATCAGAGTACTGCCTGCGTGCACACTTTCCCTTGGGACCAGAAGACTGAAGCCTCTGGAAAGTCAAATAGCTGAGACACAGGAAAATAAAAACTTGCGAGTTGCAGTATGATTGCATAAATACAGAGTTAGCATTTTAATTTGATAGAGCAATGAAAAAGTTACAGGCACAGAGTTTAATAGATTAGACCTGCCATCATTCCTATGTCAATGACATGGTGTATAAAATCTAGAAATGGTTCCTGAATTACAGACTGCATTGCCTTCTAGGGGAAAATCCTGTTACCCTTGTGATCAGTGACCATGCTGAACCAATTCCCTGAGTAGAAGACTGACAAAAAGTACTTAAATGATCAGAAAATCATGTTTAGGTACTGCCTAGCTGGATTCATGTTTTTGAGGGACCCCCATTACCAGCCCCCCTCTCTTGCCAAGGATATGGCAACTGCCAACTACCAGCTGAATCACACATGAGAGAAACCAAGCATGGGGTTTACTTATTTAGGCTCAGACTACGACATCATAAGCAAGCTGTGCTTTTGCAGTCACTTGCATGTGCTGCTGGCCTGGAGCCCATGTCATTCATCCTTTGAGGACACATAAGGCAATCAGGGTCACCTCTTCATAAATCAGCCCTGTGTGTTCCTATGGGGAATTCCATTCTTAATTCATCTTCAATTAATAGTCACTTTTGCTTAGTGTATATTTTATTATGGTACAGGATGCTGTATTCTGATTTTTCCCTCATTTTCATGCACTTGAATTGGAACGTATTGCGCCAGACTTAAGAGCAATGGGGTAGATCCAGAACTATGTAAGCTAGTGTTTTATGCTAGCCACTATCGCATGCACGCGGCAGATGTTACGCCACGTAACTCAAAGCGCAAAGGTCACGTAACTGCAGTGTATCTACGTACAAAGGGGCGTGCCAGCCATACGACAACCGTAATAACGCTTCGGAGGCGGGATGAGGCATGTAAATCGTACAGTATGGGCGTGCTTAGCAGCGTAAGTACGTGCAGCCATTACAGCCATCAGTAGTTACGCTTGGAAAAGTTAAGGTAGGGTTTGGAAAGCGTAACACGGCTAAACTACGTACGGCCGAGGGGAGTGCATAGTAATTACGCTACGCTAGGAAATGTAGCTCTAGATCTGGCCCAGTGACTCTTCAGACTGCTTCCGACAGGAGGCAAGTGGACATGACAAAATACAGTGTAGGCCCTGCATGCTGAGCCAGGCTTTCAAATCAATGCAATATTGCATTTGCACAACATGGAAAAGTTAATGTAGAAAATGGCTCTTGAAAGGCTGATGATGGTGTAGGTGAGTGGTTAGGGCTGCGATTTTTGCAGTTCCCCACAGATGTCATAATCACAGGTATACACACAAAGTAAACAGAGGTTAGGATCCTGTCCATTATCATGATTCTCTTACTGCCCGATAAACAAATCAAATCAGATCACACAATTGTTATTTGTTGTTCATAAATATTTGTACTGCCAAAAGATTATGACATTTTATTAAGTTTTAGTAGATAGTAGATACAACTAAGTACAATTTGGGACCGGATCCAGTACAGATTCGTTAGATCCCTGATGTATTTATGCAGCATTACAAGTGTATGAGAAACCACTTCCATCACTGTTTTCTGATAAGCAGACCCACTTAAAATGTATATGGTTCGGAATCAGAATCTCTTGGCCATCCTGTTAGCATGCCCGTACCGTAAATTAAAATACTAAACTTGTTACCATTAGTCAGGACATGATTGCAGGTATGTGCAACTCACAGGAGCGGGTATTTTTGATGTTAGAGGTTGGAAAACATCCACTTTGCAGTTGTCTGGATTCGGTATATGTTTCCAAAAGTTTTCCTTTCATAGAGCTGGCATTAAGGCTATCTGGTGTCTACTCTGGTTTACAACAGCTGCTATTGTTAAATAGGCTCAAAAATACTTTTGAATGTTAAATAATCAATTGCACTTTGGAGGACTGACAAAGAAATTAATAACTCAAATTGGTCCAATTATTAAGTTTTGTTAACAACAGACAGCTGTTTTGCCATAGAAATAGTCAAATTATCACGTTGGACAATTTCTAAAAGTGTTACCAGAGAAATCTGCGATTTTTCTGACTTTAACAATATCACAGACAGTTATAGTCATCCCCACAGCGCGTGATGAGAATTGTGACAAAAAAAACCTATTTAACAAGCATGCTGCTAATCGTGATTTTAGTACCTTCTGTCCCTGCTGATGAGGAATGTCAGAGGGGTGGGTGGCACTAATTGCACTACAAGTTTATAGTTAGTTCATTAATAAATGTCTGGTGCTGTCCAAGCTACCACAAAATAATCTAATGTGCAGCATCACAGCAAAAATGATTGTTCATTTCAGAATTTGAGTATTTCACAAATATACTCATTTTATTTTATATTCTATTTCTATAAGAATAATTGTTAATCTTCAGCATTTCACAGCACAAAATAAAACACAAACACACATATTTCATTCATCTTCTTTCATTCTTAATATGACCTGAAAATACACCATGCTAGTATGCAACAAAAATGGCAGGCATAAATGGCATCATATGCAACCCTTGCACTTGTAAAAGTAATCTATAATGTCTTACATTGTTATAGAATATAACTACACATATGCACCCCTGTACTGAATGAATTGGCATGTGCCTTTTTTTCACTTGCATTTATGAAAGATAACAGAGCCCTCTACAGGTCAGAGTGTTTCCTTTTCCTACACGTGTTGGGGGGTGCAGTGATTAGCAGCACAGGTAGATGCTGTCATACACTCCACAGACTGTCACTATCTTTAGATCCTAATTGTGTAATCAGGACACACACTGAGGGAGGGAATGCTCTTTAATCTGTTATTCAAATTCCTGAATAATCATACTCCCTTTCAGTTTACCAACCTTCCATTCTGTACCTCTTGTTCATTGAAGGTAGACAAGGAAGGACTTTAAATTGTACCCTTCTAGCCTCTTCATTTGGAATACAATAAATGATTAGTCAGCCATGCACACGGAGTATGTTTTGTATTCATTTCTCTGTAAAGCAGCCCACACCATTTCATGTTCATGTGTCAGGAAATCCATTATCTGATACTGTGTGCTGTCTCTGTGTTCTGTGTGATTCTTATGCTTTGAACACTATTCCATATTTTGATGTTTTTTATGTTCTTAACTGAACAGATTGCAACATTCTTTGTTTACACTGGAGTTGGAATAGTAACCGCATAAATTCTGTGTGCAAATATTCTATTCTCCTGTGTTTTATGTAATGTATTCAGATCATATCACTATTATCTGTATATAGTATGAATCACTGTGTAATATGTACATTTTCTGTTGTCTTTTTCAATTTCTAAATTATACTTCACAAAAACTTTGATCTCCTGCATACTGTCTGGGATAGGACACCGTTATCTGAAACTCATTCAGATGAGCCAGTGCCATGCTGTTTGGCACAAAGCCATTTCACCCACTTCTTTTTCTCATCTCTTTTGTTTTGCCTGCACTGATGTCTACTGTCACATTAACACCAGGAGATAAGCTTATGATGTACACAGTCTATGTCTGTTGAGACATTTTATACTTTTAGCTTTACTTTCACTAGGCACAAGACATTTTCTCTTTTTAATAGCAATTTTACTGTGAAGATTTTCTTGCCTTAGGACAGATGTTTTATTAAGGTGACCAACTGTGCAACTTCTTGGAACAGTCTATTTCCTTCAGTATTTCAGGTTTTCCAAATTTTAAGAATATATTTAAAATTTCGAATTTCTGAATTTAAAGGTGTTTCATTTAAATAAGACTATGAATTACCAGTAAACAAAGGACTGTAACTGCACTTCTTGTTAACAAAAACTGTATCTGTCTTTGTCCTTTACAGGGTGAAGGCAAAGAAGGGAATAAATCTACAGAACACAAGGTCACGGGATCCTCAGTGGTTTGTAAACTCAGAGCTCCTGACAGGTGGGAAACACTCGACAGCGACAGTGGATGTATCAAAAGTTCAGGGACTGCCACACAGGTAAAGTTCTCTGGGACTTATTTGTGTACGTAGATTATGTTTATTAAATGTCTAAAAACATATAGTTTCATTGTGATTCAGTTTCATTAATGAAACAGAATCACAATGAAAAACACCTGTGCCCCTATATCTTAACACCTTACATAGAAGATATCTAGAAAGTTACCATTAAATAAAATAGTGAGGAAGAGGAGGAAGGAGGGAGGAGAAGAGTCCCAGAAATGAACATTTTCTGTGGTGGAATTGTAGAATGGATGCAGTTGTCTGTCTAGCTGGCCCCATTTTGAACATAATATAGCTAAATGGTGGCTTTAACCATGTTTGAAAACCTCTGGAAATAGAAAATTGCTGTTGGAAACAGGAACCTATTTCCCTGTTCCTAATAGTTACAAGCTTCGGTGGATATAAGGTTGGGGTTGAAAGGAAAGGTAAGGGTTAGGTTACGGGGTATGGAGGGTTAGGGTTAGGCTGTAGGACATAGGGGGGTTAGGCTTGGTCTGTGGGGCATTAGGGTGTTAGGGTTAGAAAAGGGTTAACGGTAGAGTTAGATAAAAACACTTACCTTTCAGCGGACGATTCTTTGCGGCTGAAGGAGTCACATCATCGTTGCTTTCTCAAATGGAAACTGACAGTAATTGCTGGCAGTACAGAAAATAGTAGAAGAGATGGTGCTCACAGTACTCAGGGGAGGAAGTATAGGGGTGATGGTGAGGTAGGTGTTATGGTGAGCTGCCGGTCCCTAGTCTGTCCTCAACTGACAGAAATAGATATTAAATTGCAAATACGGGTAGGGACGGGTGGCACTCAACCCAGGGAGTGTGTATGTGTAGGAGGGGATGTTGAGTAGCAATGATGTCTGGGTATATGAACCTGAGGGGGAGGTTGTGGGTGAAGAGAGATACAGAGGAGGCAGTCTTTAGATGTATGGCGATGGCCTCAAACTGGGTGGTGGGTTGCTTCAGTCACAGTGGTAGAGGGCTCTTTGGACAACTCCTGGATGTAAGTCTTCTAAGGTGATGCTTTCAAGGGTAATAAAAGTTCTATCTGTCAATCCTTGTTGGTGTGTCCAAAATGAATAATTGGGTCTAGGTCACTTTAATAGTTTATATGGACTGCGGTGCTTCCGATAGGAGGTGAGATGGTGAGACAGAGGATGAGTTGTATGGGAGAGAGAAGAGAAGAGATATATCACAAGCAACTAGTGTAGTATTTCCACATCAAGGTAATAGTAATCAAATGAGTGCACTCACATATGGTAGATGTTCACTTGCACATCACCACATGGTGTGGTTAGGATGTTGCCCTGCATCTAATGGTGCCCGGCCAAGGTTCCTCCTCCGTCCGAATCTTGGATCTTCTCGCGTTCTCCTCTTTTGATGTTTCCTAGTACGGCAAGTGTCTTAACGTTGCTGTGGTAGTTATACCTGTTCAGCAACATGTGTCGGCTCCTTCTTGCTCCGATTCCGGCTGCTTTTCCGCCATGGGACCGGGGCTTCAACTGATTGCCCCTTCTTGTCTGCAGTCTCCACTTCTCCCTGTGCTGAAGATCCTATAGGAGCCAGGGGGGTATTGAAAGAACGGGGCACCGCTTCTCCACGCTACATATATTTATTAATGTTTCAAAATAAAAACAAAGCATGGAACTGCATACAATAAATGTCCTTGTATTTGTTTGTACCCAATGCGTTTCGTCACTCGCAGGTGACTTTATCAAGGGTGTGCATGAGGCTGGTTCAGAAGGGTAAATATAATCATGGGAAAAGGAAGTGGTGAGTGATTGGCAGTTGGGAGATTTCTATTGTAATAAGTTGAGATCTAGTTCTATACACTGTGATAATAGGGAGATGAATTTGGCTATACATCAGGAATGGACATGCTGGTGGAGATGAGGATGAGAGAAATGGAGGATGGAATTCAGGATTCGAAGGTGTATGGTGTATTTGGGGACAAGCATGGAGCTTTTGTGGGGAATAGCAACAATCCAAATGTTGCTATTCCCCACCAAAGCTCCATGGAAAAGTAGCAACCAATCAGGTTCTAGCTGACATTCTCTAGTATGTAATAAGAAAGTGAGAGCTAGAATCTGATTGGTTGCTATGGGCAACATCTCCACCTTCCCAAATGTGCAGCTTAGTAAATCTAGCCCTGAGAGTGCCACGAGTGCTGCATATTTTGTATTAAATTTTTCAATTTATTTCTGATAATCACCTCTGCAAGCCTTTGGATCATTGAGGGAAGGGCCGTTCTATATTTGTGTATAGATAGATAGATC
>WWET01001706.1:15526-36572 GCA_011038615.1 Limnodynastes dumerilii | reverse complement strand
ACACACATTTACACAGTTTTCTGAAACACACATATTCTACTAATATGCACGGCACTTGTCTGCCTTTTCCACTGCAGATTGAAATCGGCCTTCAAAAGGTTAGAGACAGGCGATGAATTTAAAGTGATCACAATCACCTTTTAGGAAAACAACCTGATGAAATATTAATGGAATGAAAGAAGTGAGCCGCTTTAGACCACTTACCCGCAGGGGGTTTACACATCAATGCAATTATGCTTTTATTCTCTCTCAGACCTATTTAAACCATTTTTTTTAGACTTCTGAAAAAAGCTATTTACATTCTGTTTCTGAAAATGGGAACCACAGCCTTCTAGACTAGAGATGTACATACAATATAATTGCCAATGCCTTCAAAGAATATACACTTAATTTAACTGTTGATTCATTTGCTGAGCTTTAATTTCATTTAGTGAATGATCAGACCTACATCAATCATGTCAATTATCAACACAATATACCCTGCAATGTCAAATAAAATAGGAACAGTTATTCATAATAAAAGTTCATAATTTTTATTCAATTAATTGTCTGCAAAGCTCACATTTACGATTCATTGGAGTTCACAGTGGTTTAGTTATTTGCAAAACAAAAGGTCTCATAACTGCGTAGCTTAGTTGCATGCAAATATCAGCTGACAGATCTGAACTCATTTTGACCAATCCAGAGTTATGAGGAACACTGGAAGAGAAGCTGAGTTGATTTTGGCCGTTTTCTCATACTCTGTTTATGTAGTATAGGTGTTCCCTCTTAATATATACTCCTCTTGTATTTCTGATATTTTCTGTGTGTGTTTGAGTTATAAATACTACTGTAGTCTTTAGCTTGTCTTTGTAAGAGGGAGTTGTCTGGATAGTATGTCCCACTGCTTGCAGATCTATAGAAATTCTTTGCTTGGTGATCCGACTTCCCATCAAAATGAGAAGTCTAGGCATTGGAGAGATCAAATAATCCTTTCAGAATGAGGAGATCATTAATCTAATCTGCCAGATAATAGAACACCCATGGATATGAAATAATGATAAATCTCAGTACCTTTGCATACGTTAAATAAGTGTTAGATTTAAAAATAGGTCCTAGAAGGATTGGCTTATGGACCAACCTTTTTTTTCCTGAATTGGAGGTCCTATTATGTAGAAAAAACAGATGGAATCTGCTGCTGCAAGTAGGCATTTTTGAGCAATTCACTTTAACAGTACGTGCGGGGGTCTGTCCGTCCGAAGGAGAGACTCCCTCTCTCATGCGGGCTTGCCTGCCTTAAGTCAATCATGCGAATCGGCGGTCCATACGACCGCTGATCCGCACAAGTGTGGGAGCCCCCTTCCACACTGTACAATTACCATGCTTCCCCCCACCCACTTTAGCAGGCAGAGGGGAAGCACAGCCCATTTTTGGGGAAATGGGCTCGTACAGAACGAAGTTCCGTACAATAGTTGCTACGCTAGTGTTACGATCACATGTACCCTTCAGTCAAATCAGAATACTTACACACCTTGAGTGAGTAAGTGGCCTGAAGTTCTCTGCTCTGGATCCGGCCCTTGGCATGGTTAAGAGGGGTAGAATTTAAATAGTGAATAGCAATTGAGACAAATCTACGGTAATTATTTTTCCTATTGCTAATGTCCCCTGTATGTGCTTTCTTCCATCTTAGCCAGCTGGAAATGCATGAGATCATATGCCAATATCCAGTTTTCCAGATACTTAACACCTCCCTTGTTTCAGGGTCTTTTCTCCAGGCTTGGACCTTTGATTGCTAAAGCTCTAGTGAGAAAGAGTGCTTTTGCACATATGCCTGCTCCTAGATAATGGTAGGCCTCGTCCCTTCTCAGATCTATATCCTATTTGCGATTTCCAAATACAGATCTGCCATTTTGTGGTATCCCAAAGGTTGTCCAGATTTGGAGATTCTTGATGCGTTTTAAGGGCCTCATTTACTAAAATCGTTTTCTCACAGCGATTATGCATCGCAATTTTTTTTTTTAATTAAGACATTTACTATGCTGCGCTTTTGTCTGGCGATTAATAATCGCCATCGATGTTGATCGATTTTGAAATGTGCAAATCGCCATACTTTTATGTATAAAAGCATTGGCGATTGTCCATTTCAAAATCGGCAAGCATCATTCTATCCCTTATCATGCAGACACATATAGTACTATAAGGCACAGCATGGTCATGTGTTTGTGGCCATGCTGAGCCTTATAGTACAATAAGCGTCAGCCTGACAAGGGGTGAAATAATGCCGTGTAATGTTAAAAAAAAAAAAAAACACAATAAGCATATCTAATGTACATGACTAAACAATACATTTCTAAACATTAAATCAATATAACTAATGTGTTTTATTAAACTATAATGGTGGCCACCATGTAGTAACAGAACCTAAGGATAATGTTTTGTGTAAATGTGTGCAAAAAAATATAGAGAAGTATCGACTCACTGTTTTGCAGTCATCTGTCTTGGGATGACTTGCAAGTAGTTCTTGACGTGTTGCAAGCTGTTCTGGAAATGTTGATTGAAAATCTACTCCTGTTGCTTGAAGTTCTGGTCCTTTTGATTAAAGCTGCTGCTCCGTTGTTAGAAGATGGTCCTCGGTCTCTTCTGGCACTTGACACAACGTACTCCTGCTTCCTGTTCTGGGGTGCCGCTGATAACCATTTGGCTACTAGAGGTCCCCCTTTTATACTGACTATGACGTTAGAGACACTAGTTCATCTCTGGGAACTTTTAAGGTTAGGTTGCAGGGAAGGGAGGTTTAGGGCCAGGCTGCGGGGAAGGGAGGGTTAGGGTAAGGGTTGGGGTTAGATTTATACTTACCCTTCAGAGCTCTGTCTTCAAGGCTCAGGGGATTGATTGCTTTGACTCTTCGAGGCAAAAGCAATCAATTTCCCAACCAGTTCGGAACTGGCTTTGAGAAAATGACCCTTTCAAAATAATGCTATTCTCTGTAGAGACCTACACCCCCTCCACTACATATACACACACACACACACACATACCCACACACATACAATGTAAAAGCTTTAATTAAGTCAACCTTAATATATGGGCATGACTGTACTTAAATGTATACACTCACTCAAAAAAATGGTTTAGAGAGGGCGTTCTTTAAAAATGATTACTGTCATAGTCAATGTCATTTGAACAGACAAGTTTATAAAATTTCCAGGGAGGTTTCTTTATTTATTGCATCATATAGAAGAGACCCTAACCATTACTAACACACTTATATTCATAATACTGCTAAAATGTAAACATTTTGAAGCATTTCCATTTAATGTACTAATAATGTCCTACCACATTGTTTTACTTACACGCTATGGTTGGCTCAAAATGCTACAATCTTTTAGGAATGTTTTTAAGAATGAAAAATATAGGGCCCATTGATCCAGCTCATGACTGCCTTGTATGGGACCAGTTTTGAGACTCGATACCTGGCTGTGCTTCCCACCAACTATCATCTGTCTGTCAGTAAGTAAATAAATTAAGGGTTGTTGTGACAGAGAACTTCTTATACATGTTTTTAAGCTATTACACAGGGAAATGGATTTCCCTTGATAAACCTAGCTGAAATGCTGTTGTCATAGAAACAGTTTTAGCTGGGCCATACTGTCCAGTGCTGCTCTACACTAAGTTGCTTTTACACAGGTTTTCACTACATTTTAAAATGCGGCAATCAGAAAGACATAATGTTTTAAATATTTGTTCGTTTCCACCTTAGCAATGGCACGTGTCTCTTTTTCAGTTGTTGCAGAAAAGTGTTCTGAACTATATTCCTGTAATTTGCTTCATCATTTTTAATATATAGCTGAATTACATGATGTAGCAGCTTTCTAATTATATCATATTTATCATATCTGTAGAGTATTTAATGTTTTACATTGTGTTTGCATGAAACCCAATAATGGGCCTGATCTAAACTTAAGATCTACGCACTACTATGCATTACGTATAAGTTGCGATGAATAACATTTGCCGTGCACATGCGCAGTGTGTTCCCACAGCCAAACTTACGCACACGTAAATTGGCTATCATTATTACGTCTGGATCAGGTCATTGTATTTCACTTACAGAATTTTCTTTTAGCAGGCACTCAGCCTGAAATTTTCACCTACTAGTTAAAAGAAAAAGAGCTACAAATACTGTTTATGTTAATGCATACGTTATTACATGTTTCTATAGTTTTCCAATATATACAGTAGCTAACAATGCAATGCAAAACAAACAAAAGAAAACAATCCAGTGCTACTCAAGGGCTGGCTGGTAACTTTCAGCTTAGGGGAGGGGGGCGGGGTAAAAGCCCTGGCTGTTCTTCCAGGGTGTGTCAAACTACTATAATCAAAAACCTAAAGTGTCCCAAAGCAAAGACTATTGACAAAACACAGAGCAATCAAGTATCTGAAAGAACCAAGTGATCTGTATCAGTGGTCAAAGGCGACATTTAGAAGTGGCGGTATGAAAATATAGAAATAATAGAAGTGAATGGGGATTTATAGATTTTTAATGAAATCAGTGGGAGAAGTGACGGTATGGCATACCCCCCGTATACCCTCTCACTTCCAGCCCTGACCTGTATATTATCCTAATCATACTGGTAAAACTGCCTGGTTAAAGATATACTTTATGCTGATGTTGATATTGTTGCAGCGTTGATGTTCACCGTGATCATTACAAATAAAACTGTCTGATGCAGTCTGCATATCTGCATACACTGAACTAAAGTTTATGTATATGCAAGACATAATGTAGTCAAATAATAAGGATTACTTTGGTGAGAGGAAACCTGGATTAGGGCAGAAAGCAGACCCCACATCTGATCCTATTTGCAAGTTAAAAATAAGACCTCAGATATGACTTTATTTCGCAGTGTTCCTGACATGGTTTGGATTGCACTTTTTGTTTAAAAAAATAATATAAGCACCTGCATACATATCCTCATTCATATAAAGATACTGTGTATCCCAGCTCTCTCTCTCTCTCTAACACTGCACCTGCATACATATCCTCATTCATATAAAGATACTGTGTATCCCAGCTCTCTCTCTCTCTCTAACACTGCACCTGCATACATATCCTCATTCATATAAAGATACTGTGTATCCCAGCTCTCTCTCTCTCTCTAACACTGCACCTGCATACATATCCTCATTCATATAAAGATACTGTGTATCCCAGCTCTCTCTCTCTCTCTAACACTGCACCTGCATACATATCCTCATTCATATAAAGATACTGTGTATCCCAGCTCTCTCTCTCTCTCTAACACTGCACCTGCATACATATCCTCATTCATATAAAGATACTGTGTATCCCAGCTCTCTCTCTCTCTCTAACACTGCACCTGCATACATATCCTCATTCATATAAAGATACTGTGTATCCCAGCTCTCTCTCTCTCTCTAACACTGCACCTGCATACATATCCTCATTCATATAAAGATACTGTGTATCCCAGCTCTCTCTCTCTCTCTAACACTGCACCTGCATACATATCCTCATTCATATAAAGATACTGTGTATCCCAGCTCTCTCTCTCTCTCTAACACTGCACCTGCATACATATCCTCATTCATATAAAGATACTGTGTATCCCAGCTCTCTCTCTCTCTCTAACACTGCACCTGCATACATATCCTCATTCATATAAAGATACTGTGTATCCCAGCTCTCTCTCTCTCTCTAACACTGCACCTGCATACATATCCTCATTCATATAAAGATACTGTGTATCCCAGCTCTCTCTCTCTCTCTAACACTGCACCTGCATACATATCCTCATTCATATAAAGATACTGTGTATCCCAGCTCTCTCTCTCTCTCTAACACTGCACCTGCATACATATCCTCATTCATATAAAGATACTGTGTATCCCAGCTCTCTCTCTCTCTCTAACACTGCACCTGCATACATATCCTCATTCATATAAAGATACTGTGTATCCCAGCTCTCTCTCTCTCTCTAACACTGCACCTGCATACATATCCTCATTCATATAAAGATACTGTGTATCCCAGCTCTCTCTCTCTCTCTAACACTGCACCTGCATACATATCCTCATTCATATAAAGATACTGTGTATCCCAGCTCTCTCTCTCTCTCTAACACTGCACCTGCATACATATCCTCATTCATATAAAGATACTGTGTATCCCAGCTCTCTCTCTCTCTCTAACACTGCACCTGCATACATATCCTCATTCATATAAAGATACTGTGTATCCCAGCTCTCTCTCTCTCTCTAACACTGCACCTGCATACATATCCTCATTCATATAAAGATACTGTGTATCCCAGCTCTCTCTCTCTCTCTAACACTGCACCTGCATACATATCCTCATTCATATAAAGATACTGTGTATCCCAGCTCTCTCTCTCTCTCTAACACTGCACCTGCATACATATCCTCATTCATATAAAGATACTGTGTATCCCAGCTCTCTCTCTCTCTCTAACACTGCACCTGCATACATATCCTCATTCATATAAAGATACTGTGTATCCCAGCTCTCTCTCTCTCTCTAACACTGCACCTGCATACATATCCTCATTCATATAAAGATACTGTGTATCCCAGCTCTCTCTCTCTCTCTAACACTGCACCTGCATACATATCCTCATTCATATAAAGATACTGTGTATCCCAGCTCTCTCTCTCTCTCTAACACTGCACCTGCATACATATCCTCATTCATATAAAGATACTGTGTATCCCAGCTCTCTCTCTCTCTCTAACACTGCACCTGCATACATATCCTCATTCATATAAAGATACTGTGTATCCCAGCTCTCTCTCTCTCTCTAACACTGCACCTGCATACATATCCTCATTCATATAAAGATACTGTGTATCCCAGCTCTCTCTCTCTCTCTAACACTGCACCTGCATACATATCCTCATTCATATAAAGATACTGTGTATCCCAGCTCTCTCTCTCTCTCTAACACTGCACCTGCATACATATCCTCATTCATATAAAGATACTGTGTATCCCAGCTCTCTCTCTCTCTCTAACACTGCACCTGCATACATATCCTCATTCATATAAAGATACTGTGTATCCCAGCTCTCTCTCTCTCTCTAACACTGCACCTGCATACATATCCTCATTCATATAAAGATACTGTGTATCCCAGCTCTCTCTCTCTCTCTAACACTGCACCTGCATACATATCCTCATTCATATAAAGATACTGTGTATCCCAGCTCTCTCTCTCTCTCTAACACTGCACCTGCATACATATCCTCATTCATATAAAGATACTGTGTATCCCAGCTCTCTCTCTCTCTCTAACACTGCACCTGCATACATATCCTCATTCATATAAAGATACTGTGTATCCCAGCTCTCTCTCTCTCTCTAACACTGCACCTGCATACATATCCTCATTCATATAAAGATACTGTGTATCCCAGCTCTCTCTCTCTCTCTAACACTGCACCTGCATACATATCCTCATTCATATAAAGATACTGTGTATCCCAGCTCTCTCTCTCTCTCTAACACTGCACCTGCATACATATCCTCATTCATATAAAGATACTGTGTATCCCAGCTCTCTCTCTCTCTCTAACACTGCACCTGCATACATATCCTCATTCATATAAAGATACTGTGTATCCCAGCTCTCTCTCTCTCTCTAACACTGCACCTGCATACATATCCTCATTCATATAAAGATACTGTGTATCCCAGCTCTCTCTCTCTCTCTAACACTGCACCTGCATACATATCCTCATTCATATAAAGATACTGTGTATCCCAGCTCTCTCTCTCTCTCTAACACTGCACCTGCATACATATCCTCATTCATATAAAGATACTGTGTATCCCAGCTCTCTCTCTCTCTCTAACACTGCACCTGCATACATATCCTCATTCATATAAAGATACTGTGTATCCCAGCTCTCTCTCTCTCTCTAACACTGCACCTGCATACATATCCTCATTCATATAAAGATACTGTGTATCCCAGCTCTCTCTCTCTCTCTAACACTGCACCTGCATACATATCCTCATTCATATAAAGATACTGTGTATCCCAGCTCTCTCTCTCTCTCTAACACTGCACCTGCATACATATCCTCATTCATATAAAGATACTGTGTATCCCAGCTCTCTCTCTCTCTCTAACACTGCACCTGCATACATATCCTCATTCATATAAAGATACTGTGTATCCCAGCTCTCTCTCTCTCTCTAACACTGCACCTGCATACATATCCTCATTCATATAAAGATACTGTGTATCCCAGCTCTCTCTCTCTCTCTAACACTGCACCTGCATACATATCCTCATTCATATAAAGATACTGTGTATCCCAGCTCTCTCTCTCTCTCTAACACTGCACCTGCATACATATCCTCATTCATATAAAGATACTGTGTATCCCAGCTCTCTCTCTCTCTCTAACACTGCACCTGCATACATATCCTCATTCATATAAAGATACTGTGTATCCCAGCTCTCTCTCTCTCTCTAACACTGCACCTGCATACATATCCTCATTCATATAAAGATACTGTGTATCCCAGCTCTCTCTCTCTCTCTAACACTGCACCTGCATACATATCCTCATTCATATAAAGATACTGTGTATCCCAGCTCTCTCTCTCTCTCTAACACTGCACCTGCATACATATCCTCACTCATATCAAGATACTGTGTATCCCAGCTCTCTCTCTCTCTCTAACACTGCACCTGCATACATATCCTCACTCATATCAAGATACTGTGTATCCCAGCTCTCTCTCTCTCTCTAACACTGCACCTGCATACATATCCTCACTCATATCAAGATACTGTGTATCCCAGCTCTCTCTCTCTCTCTAACACTGCACCTGCATACATATCCTCATTCATATAAAGAAACTGTGTATCCCAGCTCTCTCTCTCTCTCTAACACTGCACCTGCATACATATCCTCATTCATATAAAGAAACTGTGTCTCCCCCCTCTCTCTCTCTCTCTAACACTGCACCTGCATACATATCCTCATTCATATAAAGAAACTGTGTATCCCAGCTCTCTCTCTCTCTCTAACACTGCACCTGCATACATATCCTCACTCATCTCAAGATACTGTGTATCCCAGCTCTTTCTCTAACACTGCACCTGCATACATATCCTCACTCATATCAAGATACTGTGTATCCCAGCTCTCTCTCTATTACTGCACCTGCATACATATCCTCACTCATCTCATGATACTGTGTATCCCAGCTCTCTCTCTCTCAGATCTTCACAGGATATACACTAAACAAATGCTCTGATTCCCGGTTACAGTACTCACTCTCTGAAATTACCTTCCATAATCCTACGATGGCACTATATAAATACCTGATAATAAATAAATAAATGAATGAATAAATAAGTAATAAGATTATTTTTGGACTGGATCCAGACTTCCGTAAAGCAGTTGTTTTCCACTGGCAAGAAGTACAACACGACGATTTCATGCGAATGTGCATGTGTACTTTATGCTATTCTATCACGGATCTGGATCCTTTATATCCAGACCTTTATAATGGATTGCTTTCTGTGGTGGGGCAAGATGCGCACATCGGGTACTCAGGGTGGGAGGGGGCATGATAATTGTATAGTACAGTGGCAAATGCAGGATTTTGAAAGGGAGATTTCCAATGCGTGTTATACATGTGGGGTATATTAGAGGTCTGGACAAGGCACACTACGTAAAGTACATGTGGGATATATTAGGGTTCTAGTTATGGCATGTACTATAATAGTTGTAGTATACATTAGGCTTTGGGAATGGCACACTTTATACAGCATATAGTATGCTATTCCCAGACCCTTAATATATCCCAATATAATATAGTATATACCAATCCCAGACCCATAATATACCCCACATGTACTTTTTATTACGTGCCACCTCCAGAACCATGTATTACATGCACTATACTTACAGTATCTTAAAGGCTTGCAGCAACTGCTAATAATATCAATGACTTGCACCAATGTCATTTTGTTTATGCCATCTTCATTGCCTATACTATTTTGAACAGGCAATGGACACAATCCCAATTCTTGTATTATACCATGACAAGCTTTCCAGATTAACAGTTAATCAGTATAGTAATGTTGGTCCTGATCCAGACTTAAGAAAGACACTGATCAATATATGGACACACAGCAAGAATATTTGTAATAATAAGATTTGGGGAAAGGAGCTCACTTTCTATGGTGAAGTATTAGACCTTGTACTGTGTGTGGCACAGTGTATTTTGCTCTGTGGTGTGATTCCTGCAGAATGAACAAAGTACATTCCATGTGTGGCAATGGGTCCCTCTTATATATCGGTCCATCCAGCATGCCCACAAACCCATGGCCCCTTTATGGCACCCACAAGGCCATGTCCCTTTTTATTTTTTAAATAAGTGTCAATTGTGGGAATTATTTCTGGGCTACTAGATACCCCCTCCCCTGGATCTAGGTGCACTACTGTAGTAAGGTATTGGTAAACCTCCCTCGCACACATGTATTCACACGTATGAATAAAGCGGACTTTATCAGCTTTGACTTGGGTGCCTTTTTATGCACCTATGCTGAAGGCTTTGGGGTTTTAAAAAGCACACAATCAGAAGTCAGTCAATGACATTACACGTGTTTATGGCTAAAAAGATACATTGTATTGACCAAGACATCTGACAATTTTAAGAGTGACATTTCCAATAATAAATGTAATTACTCTCTACAATACAATTTATGAAGGTAGTCACACTTCAATTCATGATGTGTGAAAGTAATGGCAAACACGTGTTAATGGCACAGTAAAAAATACCATTAAAAAGAATATGAAACAATTATGTTTTAATGTTTCATTTAACCCACATGCTTGTAAATTATTATCTAGTTTCTTTATTTGCCTTTTTTTGTGCTAGAACTCTTATAACAAGTATTGCCACATCATTACAACAATAAACATTGCTAGAGTTGCAAAGGTAAAAGTTCTTGGTGAGGTTTTTGCAACCTTTATAGGAAATTGTGGATGACTCCCTTTTACTGGAGCAACATTAAAAACTTTACATGAGAGTATTATAGATTTAATCTCTTGCATGCAATGCAGCATACTAATACAGTCCTGGTGGCAGAGGGGTCGTCTTTCTGTAGGAACTAGTTTTTCCCATTAAAAATTGTTGGAAGTGATGAGTGGCACCTCTGCCCTTCCAAGCATATTAATATGCTGCATTGAGCACAGGATATGGATCTGTATGGCTCCTTGTCCTTATGTCAAGTATGTCAAGTTCTTATTGTTACGCCAATAAAGGATTGATTTTACTGGTCGGCCTGTGTCCGATTCCTTTTTTTTACCTTTTGAAATTTACTGTGGAAATGTGTGTCAATTTTCAAAACATAAGCAACATATTTCGCAAGGAAGTTTTTTGTCATTATTTCAATGTTCAGATTATTTTGCCCATTCTACAGTTAAAAAAAATAACTAATACACCTAAGCCAAGCATAATACTGGCAGCCATTTATGAAGTGTTTTTGAAAGGTAACATTAAATAAATGTTAAGAACATCTGCTATTTCATGACACGTGCTAATAGCATGGTCCTAACCAATAACAATATTGGTGATTTGTATATGTTTATGTGCTTTGAAATGGTGACCAACAATAGATATAGCCTCCATATTAAACATTAAAAGACCTGCGCATAGTGACATAATCAGAGAGACAGTCTACTTTCCTACACATGAGCTAGGGCACTGCTCTCATTGAACACCCCGCAGCCTGTACTGGTCTGTTTATGTTTCTGAATGCAATGCTAGATGTATGCTGCTTATACATTGTACTTCAAGTTTCTTTTATTTCTTATTTAATGTGATGCTAATTTTATTTATGACTATACAATTGCTACATTTGCAATGTCAAATAATCACCATTTCTACTTTAAATAACAGTGTACTACCATGCACTTGGTAAAAGGGATGTTGGGAAGTTATAGTCTAGATTGAGGGCAATGGGTTGGGGTTCTCAGCATTCAGAAATAATTGTGTTTTGTGCCTCAATAGGTGACTAAGGCAGTACATAGAGTCTTGGATACACATTAACTGCTCTATCTATTTTATTATGATTAATAGAACGCTTTCTATGGTATAATGCTTACTAAATTGACTTCCTTATTCTGAATTAGTAACTAGAATGCTGTATTGTATACTAATCATTAGGATCCCCACTATTGGTCACAAGACTACTTTCTGTATTGCATAGTAGTACCATGATAAGTCTCTGCATTTAGTTCTCGGATGTGCTGTGTTAAGCTTGCTTTTATACTATAGACATATTTTTTCATTCTTAATCCTAATTGATACCCTATTTTACATTTTCCATGTCTTTTGACTTTTTGTCATAATCACGTTTCTACTGTTTTGAAGAGCCTCTAAAATAGTGTATCATTCACAGAGTAAGAAAATTCAATTGCTATAATTAATTGCTATAGTACAGCAGTGATAATAATAATTACATTCATTGGTTTTATTGTTGCTAAAAATTATGCTTCAAGTATATTAGAATTGATGATTATTTTTTTCAGATAAAAGTAATGTAAATGTAATATGTGTGCATGAAAATAATTTACGGGTCATTTGTCTAACTTACACAATAATGTGTCTCTTATTACATTTTTGTAAATATGTGATATGATAAACTGGTTCTATCATTATGCTCTATGTCTGTCTGTTAGTTCTTTCTCCAGAGCACTCTGTTGACTCTCCTGCAGGAGTAAATGCTTAAGCTATTCTTCCAACTAGACTCCCAGGAGTGTTAGCAAACCTTTGTTGGGATAACGGCATGCTATAATTTCAGAGCTTCAACATTTTCTTTTATGCAGTCTTAATCACACTTTCATGTCTGTTATTTCTGTGTTTCTGACCTACATATCTTTACCTGGGTACATGTGTTAAATAAGAGCCCCATTACTGTCATCGATCATTCCTTTTAAATTCTGTCAGAGACCTACCAATTTTTGTCTACATCTCAGATGAATTGTAAAATGATTTGAAAATCTTTTTTGTGCCCTATGAAGAAAATGCATAATGTTATATAAACATATGCATTCAGAATAATTAAGCTTTCCTTTTTATAATTAAGTTGAAAAGCCAAATGATTTTCCAAGTGACTTTTTCTGAAAGTAAATGTGATCTTGATCAACTACACTAGTTATATATGTGTCACATATAGACAGCAGAGCTAATATTATTGATAATAGTAATGAGGTATAAATTATATGCGTTGGTAATGTGCTATAAAAATGAAATGTATTCCCCTCTCGAATCACTGATGGTAAATGCTATTACTGGTAAAAGAAATAAATACTTTTGAATAAGCAACTTGTGACCTGGCTTACAGAAGGATCAAATTTGTAGCCTCTTCGCCCACTCTAATGCTTTATAACTCACAATAAAAGTTTCTAATGACAATGTGCATTCAGAGGGCCAATTCTATTCCCTGCAATGTAGGCATTGAACGCGATGTTAGCTGATTTACATATAATATGAGTGCGGTGTTCACTTCACACCATTCTATTGCAAGCGATAACACGAACATTGCACTCAAACAATTTTCCTATTCAATTGCTCAACATCACCCAAAATCATGCATCATGTCAATGTTAAAAATAATAATAATACATTTAATAATAAAAATGTAATAAAACGTAAAACATCCCCTTGTATTGGTGCACTATACCAGTGCTCCTCAACCTTTTCTCACCCTCGGCACACCTAAGCCCTTTCCAGAATTTCGCAGCACACCAAAAGAAAAAATATATATTAAAAAAAGCAGGAATTACAAAGTGCATAGACAGAAATTACATTCAATTGTTATTTTTTTTTTGATAAATTTAACATCACAGCTAATATATTTTTTTTTTTTTACAAATAATATTAACTATGTTAGCTAATAACTATAATTCATATGGCTCCCTAATTCTATGTCCATATAGCCTTATTGCCCCCTTTTTCTGTGTCCATCCAGTCTCATTGCCCCCCCTCTTTATTTGTGTCCAGTTAGCCTTATTGTCCCCCTCCTTCTGTGTGTCCAACTAGCCTTATTGCCCCTTATGTCTGTGTGTCCAAACAGCCTTATTGCCCCTGTTTGTGTTCAACCAATCTTATTGCCCTCTCTTTTTTGTGTCCAGCCAGTATTTCCCCCTCTTTATTTGTGTCTACCCAGCCTTATTGCCCCCTTCTGTGTCCTTTCAGTCTTATTAAACCCTCCTAGTGTGTACAGCTAGCATTATTGCCCCACTTTATGTGTCTATTCAGCCTTATCGCCCCTTCTTTATGTGTACCCACCCAGCTTTTGTTCCCCTTCCATGGCCAGCTATTAAATCTCCATTCCAAGTCCTCTTTGTTTTCCTTCCTCCAGTTTCCCCTGCAGCACCCTCTCTAAGTGTTGAACCGATTGCAATTAGGGGTGGAGCCTGCAGCCAGCGGGTCCCACCGGGGATTTCCCCAGCTCCTCAGCGTGCCAGTCTGACGTGTGCAGTGATGGATCTGCCACTGCCCGTGGCACACTTTGAAACTTTTGCTGGCACACCAGTTGCAGAGCACTGCACTATATATCGCAGAAAGCCCAGGCTGGCATTAAACACTAGGGCATGCTGATGCTTGTAGTACTACAGACACTAGCATGTCCATGGCTACTAGTGCTAGCTGGCATGGGGTAACCCAAGCAAGCATGCCCTGACACCAAATGCAAATCGTGCCCTTACAAAATATACAGGCCAGCCCAATAGAAAATAAATGCTTAAATAAATAAATCTTTAAATAAATATTTTTTTAAATCATACTTACCAACATGAGGATCCTCTTCTGTAAAGTCCAAAATTATTGACTTAAAAATCTTCTGTACATGGCATCTATTTATAAGATGGGACTTTCCCGCGCTGTCCCAGCAACCTATTGCCTGACTATAGCACACTAATGCATGACTAGAATATATGGCATTCAGCTGCTTATCAGGCTTGTGTAGGGATACGTTTAAACTAATTAATCTGTTTTTACACTTACACAAGCTCTGAGCTTATGTAGAATTTATGTGGTAGCGCATGGAGTCTGTCAAGGTACTTACGCTCGCATCTGCATTACACAGCTCGTTTCAAATTGCAATACAGTGGAACTCTCAGTTGCGTTAGTGCAGAGCACACGGATGCGAACACTGGCAGATGGGTAGCAGTGCTCTTATCTTTCTTCCCATGTGCAGAGCGGTTTCCCACTGCACTTCCATATTCTAAACAGACGAAAGTGCAGATCTGGATCAGGTCCTAAAACTTTAAATCTATCTTTACATATTAATCACTTTTTATGAAATATCTTGAAATTAAATCACAATGTGAACTTTCACAATTTAAGTGCAGATTATATAATCTTGTATGCCTAAAACAATATAGTATAAATGTTGTATTATAGTTAAGCTGCATATAAAAATGTGAATTATGAAACTTAGCAGAGTGTGTACCGCTTCCTGTCTTGTGTGCCGCTTCCTGTCTTGTGTGCCGCTTCCTGTCTACAATGGTAACTGTCAAAAATTGGTGGCATGCATTATAGAACATGATAAGGCTCACCAGAATGTTTATACTGTCCATAGTTTCCTTATAATAAAATATGGGACTGCATTTATGAAAAAACTTTAAATAAAAACTATATAGGTGCCAATGGTATATTCTTATTCAGAATTTTTTGTTACTTACCTGTTGCCAATCCCTGGTGGGCTTTTCATGCAGAAAAAATCATGACCGGGGCCATATTGAGGTTTATGTGGGCTGGGGGCTAAAAATTATCAAGGGCCCACACTATATAGTTTGCTTTGGATGAGGATGTCAGTGCCTGACATTCATCCTTATGCACTGCAGTGGGAGGCCTGGAGATCGGAAGTGTGTGGTGGGCCTATTTTCAGATGGAGGCCTGGGACTGTAGTCCCATTAGCCTCATTGTTAATCAGGCCCTGATAATGACTGTATCTTAGTGGCTAAGGCATAAACACTTTGGAGCTAATTATTCTGATACTTGTAGATATTCTGGGCTTGTGAGGGTATTGAATTTACTACACAGACTTTGCATTATATGCAGTTGTTTAACCAGAGCAGAATGTCTGCACAGCAAAGTAAGTGGTATACTAATTAAAACATCAGTTTAAAACCTTCCAACTTCAAAGCTTCTAAAGTAAAGCAGGTGTAAAACTCACCTACACAGTCCGTCAATTGTGATCCTCTATTTAATTGTGGTAATAAATATTTCTTTTCACTTCCTCTCACCAGTGATCAGGGTCACCCTAAGTCCACATGACAGAATAACCCCATGCATAACGGTTGTGTAATATCCCACTTTAACCATAGTTTTTAATGATATACTACACAATTATGTATTAGTTTATATTAATATTAATTAATATGAATAAAAAAAAAAAAATGTAATAATATAATAAAAATGCCAATTTCATTTAAGATGGGCTATTTTATATTTCTAAATCTCTTTATTTTCTGTCTTCTCTTTCATTTTATTCATTAACAGGTTTCAAGCACCTGTGATTATTTATTTGTGAGTGGAAAAGAGACGAGAGGGTCAACGAACGCTCAAGCAAATTTTACCTACGAACACCTCAGCGCGCTACTAGAAATAACAGTATGGGTGCCCAAACTTCCTTTATCCATTGAACTGTCTGACTCAAAGCTAAGCCAAGTGAAAGGCTGGAGAATTCCAATTCTACCAGAGAGAAGGTAAGCACACAGAGATGGTATGCACAGTATACATTTAATTGTATGCAGATTGATTATAGGAGCTCCTCCTAGTCTTACTCTGGAGAGCATTACTGGTGCATCTCTCTACTCTGCCTTAGGGTTGTGTCAAACCCTTCCCAGGGGGTGTGTCTAACTCTGCGTATATGCTATAAAGACCTACTAGATAATTTAAGCTAAAGTAAGAAAGAATACAGGTATTTATTATGGGATATATAGTATTTATGCCTCATATATAGTATTTATGCTCATTATTCCTGTTTAATTATACTCAAATGAACCTTCAGTAATAGGAAGATATAGATATTCTATATGTGCCTCCCACTTTTGAAGGGACCAAAAGCAATGGGATAATCGACTCAAAAGCTATTTCATGGACAGGTATGGGCTATTCCCTTGTTATTTCATCATCAATTAAGCAGGTAAGAGGTCTGGAGTTGATTCTAGGTGTGACATTTGCATTTGGAATCTGTTGCTGTCGACTTTCAATATGAGATCCAAAGAGCTGTCACTATCAGTGAAGCAAGCCGTCATTAGGCTGAAAAATCAAAACAAACCCATCAGAGATATAGCAAAAACATTAGGTGTGGCCAAATCAACTGTTTGGGACATTCTTAAAAAGAAAGAACGCACCGGAGAGCTCAGCAACACCAAAAGATCCGGAAGACCATGGAAAACAACTGTGGTGGATGACAGAATAATATTTTCCCTGGTGAAGAAAAACCTCTTCACAACAGTTGGCCAAATCAAGAACACTCTCCAGGAGGTAGATGTATATGTGTCAAAGTCAACAATCAAGAGAAGACTTCATAAGAGTG
Organism: Limnodynastes dumerilii; assembly: GCA_011038615.1. Classification (NCBI taxonomy): domain Eukaryota; kingdom Metazoa; phylum Chordata; class Amphibia; order Anura; family Limnodynastidae; genus Limnodynastes; species Limnodynastes dumerilii. The sequence goes on along the minus strand of WWET01001706.1, from coordinate 18,972 downwards.
AATATAGAGGGTTCACCACAAAATGGAAACCATTGGTGAGCCACAAAAACAGGAAGACCAGATTACAGTTTGCCAAACAACATCTAAAAAAGCCATTACAGTTCTGGATCAACATCCTATGGACAGATGAGACAAAGATCAACTTGTACCAGAGTGATGGGAAGGGAAGAGTATGGAGAAGGAAAGGAACTGCTCATGATCCAAAACATAGCACTTCATCAGTGAAGCATGGTGGTGGTAGTGTCATGGCGTGGGCATGTATGGCTGCCAATGGAACTGGTTCACTTGTATTTATTGATGATGTGACTGCTGACAAAAGCAGCAGGATGAATTCTGAAGTGTTTCGGGCAATATTATTTGCTCATATTCAGTCAAATGCTTCAGAACTCATTGGACGGCGCTTCACAGTGATATAGGTAGTGAGTGTAAAGATAATATAGGTAGTGAGTGTAAAGGTAATATAGGTAGTGAGCAGTGAGTGTAAAGGTAATATAGGTAGTGAGTGTAAAGATAATATAGGTAGTGAGTGTAAAGGTAATATAGGCAGTGAGTGTAAAGATAATATAGGTAGTGAGTGTAAAGATCATATAGGTAGTGAGTTAGATTGGTAGTAAGGGTAAGATAGGTAGATATTTCGATAGGGCCGTTCTCTCCCAGCCAGTTCGGAACTGGCTGAGAACACAATTGCTTTTGCCTAGTCTTCCCCTTACCCTGCCTTACCCTAACCCTCCCCTTCCCGCAGCCTGACCCTAACCCCCACTTTACCTCAGCCTAATCCTAATTCTCCCTTCATCGCAGCTTCACCCTAACCCCCCCATCCCCACAGCCTAACCCTATATCTCCCTTCCCCACAACCTGACGCTAACCCCCCTTCCCCGCAGCATAACCATAAGTGTAAGAGTAAGATAGGTAGCACCCAATCCCCAGACCCAAAGCACTTATTCACCAGACCCAAGGCACCCAATTACAAGACCCAAAGGACCCAATCACCAGACCCAAAGCACTTATTCACCAGACCCAAGGCACCCAACTACTGGACCCAAAGGGCCCAAACACCAGACCCTAAGCCCTCAATTACCAGACCCAGAGCACTTATTCAACAGACCAAAAGCACCTATTGACCAGATCCAAGGCACCCAATCACCAGACCCAAAGCACTCAATCACCAGACCCAAAGCACATATTCACCAGACCCAAAGCACTCAATTACCAGACCCAAGGCACCCAACCACCAGACCTAAAAGACCCAATTCCCAGACCTTAGAAACCCAATCACCAGACCCAAAGCACTCAATCCATAGATCCAAAGTACCTAATCACCAGACCCAAAGCACCCAATACCCAGACCCAAAGCCAGAGATCTTCACTCTTTTCCTGGTTTATTTCTGAGCCCGAAGCTACAGAACATTTAGAGATCAGATTTCCAATGCCACACACCTCAGCCACATCTGACAGAATGATTGTGATATGGTCACCTTCAAGGGAACATCCACAGCCAGCTGCACTCCCCTTACCATACCACTCTCAACCTTCCGGATAAAGGGGTCAATTGTGAATACATAGAGGAGAGGGCTCAATGGTAACCACTCTTACTGACAGACCATACCTCTTAAGAAGTGCCCACAGTAGGTATTCATGATTGACACGAGCAAAGGCCATAGACTGTCCAGTGCCAGAAGTTATATTCCACACTTCTCAGCCCTGCACTGCTCAATGGAATCCTGGATGCCAAGGACAGCACCATAGATGCTTTGACCATTCACCATACAGTGCTGAGACCAGGTCTGAAACTTCCATAATCCTTTTGCCAGAATATTCCTATCAGTATTGAGCGATGGAGCGCCCATTCTCAATCCCGGAAGGGTCTTTACTCTTAGATAACACAATAAGGATGGATTTCCTCATGGAGGCCAGAAGGTCCAAAAAGGTTTTATAAAACTCAGAGGTTAAACAACCCAGGCCTTTGGTTTACTTATTGGATAAACTATCAATCGCCCTTCTAATTTTGTCCTCCGTTATCTCAAAAGCCTGATGGCCACCCATGTCAGGCACTCACCTCAGTACCTGCTCCATCCTCTCTCTGATAAGTACCCTCCCAGACAAAAATCTGGAGTAGAAGGCATGCACGAAAGACAAGATACCTCCTTGATCTCTCTAGAGAACCCCATGCAGTTCCCTCAGCTCCTTTGCATCTACCGATCTCTTACAGTTAAGGTAGGGATCTGGAGAGTGGTACTTACTATAGTAGGCATATCAGTGATACTGGTAATCCTTTATCTGGGCTTTACTTGGGAGATTTCCCCACTATCTCCACCCTCAGAGATCAAGAAATCTAGTTTCCGTCTCAAGGAATGGCAGACGTTCTTTTTTAAACAATTCCTCTGAGCTATCAGTTCCTTAAAAAACCTCCGAGTTCTTTTTTTGAATTCCTCCCAACTCTCTGACCTATCCCAACCTTGTGTTTCAAGGAAGTCCCTAAAGGATTTTCTAAGCTCCTCGCCCCTCAGAAGGCTGGAGTTCAGATGCCACAGGCCCCTGCCTTTCTGAGGGGTGTCTGAAGCGTTCAAAGACACACAAAGACAAATGTGATCCAAGGAATCTACCACCAAAGACTTAGGAGTCGAGGTTATAGAGCTCTTTTTAACAAAAAAAATCTATCTATTCCTGACGTACTTCTGCCTCTAAAAAAAAGTGAATCCCGTGAGGTCTGGAGAGTGACACATCTACCAGCCCAGCCCAGCTCACCATATTAACTAAAAAACCTGCATCATAGTCCAGCATCGTCCCCGAGCCTTCCCTATCTCATGGTTTAATGGTGGTGTTAAAATCACTCCCGAAGACAATCTGCCGATCCATATTTATCAGCCGCCCCCTCAGGGACACACCCATCACCATACATCTGCCCATGCTTATTTCTATAATCCACTAAATGGATACCATACCAGTACAAAGGACTGCCACTCGGTCGCAGGCCACCCAACCCTAGCCAAATAATGAGCTTAATCGGAATGCAAAGATGCCATATTAAGGGTGGCAAACTTTATGGATTGGGGAGTCATCATTAAAGATTATAGGCATGGGCATTGCCTTCATTTCCTCTCAGCATTATAGTACCAAAGTCCTATAAATCCTTTGACCCTATCCCGGCGTCCTGTACACCATCACTTGTGATCAAAGAGTCATCAACTGAGCCACACCATCCTCCTTTGGAATTGACCCCTCTTGATCCTTTCCCTTAGAATCTATTCCTTCCTTCTTTCCCCTTAGATCTATTCCACATACCACCCTTCTATCCTCCTCCCCCTAGATCCATTCCACCCACCTCCCTCCTATCCTCCTTCACCCCTAGATCTATTCCAACCATCTCCCTCCTAACCCCCCCAGAGCTATTTCACGCACCTCCCTCCTAACCCCCCCAGAACTATTCCAACCATGCTCCTTCTAAC